>RJWJ010001178.1:0-145610 GCA_004363605.1 Indri indri
TCCTTCCTCAAAGGGCTTCAACTCTCCTTCTAAACCCTGACTTGGGATGGGGGTAAACTCGACTTCCACACCCAGGAGAGCCCACAAAAGTCTTTCCCTAAACAAAGACCCACTTCTCCTGAGATGATCATCTCACAGCCTTTGTCAGTTATCTGTGGTCACCTTGATGTGGCCTAACAATTATGCACAAAATCTTGGCAGCAAACAACAGTAAGATATGTCATCCCACATCTAGGGTGTTGAAATAGGCATCTCTGCTGATCTTGGCTGTGCCTGCTCACATATCTAGGGGTTCTAGGATGGCCTCTGTGGGAGACAAGGCAACCTGGCTTTCCAAGTCTCTTCTCCTCCTCCTAGGATGAGGGGATATATCCTTTCACTGTGATGGCAGAGGCAAAAACACGTAAGCACTTTTTCAAGCCTCTGCTTGCGTCAGTCCTGGTAATATCCCACTGGCCAAAGCAAGCCAGATGGCTGAGCCCAGAATCAGAGAGAGGGGGCACTGTGAAATGACATGGCAAAGGGTATGGATGGGAGCAAGGGGATTGGGCTCATTAATCCAATCAATCCACCATTCCTTAGTTTAGGCAGAAGAGGGCATGATCAGTTTTTGCTTCCCCCCACCCCAACATACTTCAACTCCAAATAATTAAAGTGACTTTCCCCAGGGCGCAGAACTTAGTAGGGACAGCCGCAGGCCAGAATTCAGATCTCTGGACTTCCAATCCAATGCTCCTTCCACCCCACTGTGCTACCTCTCTAAAAGCCACCAACCACAAAGGGCTACATTTCCCTGTGCCTCCAGTAGGCCTGGCATGAAATAGTTAAAAACTCCTGTGATTGAGCCAAGGAATCACATTGCACAATTACGAGTAGAGGGAAATACACATCTAACTTTAAATCTGTTCCCCCACCTTGTAAGAGTATTTTAAATAGCTCAATAATTAGAAATTGAAATTGTTTACCTAATTTTACTTCTCTGAGAGATTATGATGCAGGCTTGAAAAAGCTAAAGTTACTACACCTACCCAGAGGTCCCATAAGGATAACACTTTTACATTTTCACTAACTACATATACATTTTTCCTATTTATGCTCAACAAGTCAATGTAAGCCTATTTTTCATCACGTCATGCTAAAAATTTCCCCCTACTCCCCAATCTGTTTACACATATGCACTGGATACTAGGAACCTGATGACAATTCTTTATAGATTTTATTTCTGTTTTTGATAGTGGTAGTAGGGAGGGTTCTCTCTTTTTCTCTCTCCTGAACAATCTTTACTTTAAATCAGTGCTTGTCAAATGGGAGCAATATCTGAAGATATCTTTGATTGCCATATTTGGGGGGAGTGTTACTGGCATCTAGTGGGTAGAGGTCAGGGGTATCACCAAACTTTTTATAGTGCACAGGGTGCCCCTCCTCCCCACAACACAGAGTTATCCAGTCCAAAATGTCCGAGTGCTGAGTTTAAGAAACGCTGCTTTCAATCAAAAAAGATATCAGCGCGTGGATTGCAGGCACCCACCAAACTGATTACAGAAGATTTTTTTTAAAGGTTAAGACAATTTACCCTCGGAAGATAGTGCTCTATGGAAACAATAGAGATGGTGACAAATGTAAATTTTGGTCTCAAATTCCATCATTCCTGTGTCTAGTTCATCTCTTCCCTGTGCATTGCACAATAGTCACAGGAGGGCAGAAGGATGCAGGGCAAGTGAGGAGGAATACATAAGCCCTGGTGATAGATCTGACGCTGAAGCCCAGTTGACCAACGACTAGTTGAATGCCATTGGTCAAATGTACTTACCTACCTTCTGCTGCATTTATGCCTTTGGAAAAAATGAGAATATGGCCAAGCACCTCACGGGATTGCTGGAAGGATTAACTTAGACAATTTAGATAAACTCTCTGGCCCAGAGTAAGTCCTCGGTAATTGCCAGTCCCCACTCATTCACACCGAACCTCCTCTTAATTTCCAACCTGGATCTTACACCTCGGTTCTTTGAAACTGGCCAGACTCTGCTAAGAGCCAGCAAGTACCTAATGAGAAAAAAATGCTGCTAATGAGATTCCTGGCTCATGGTTTCCATCCCCCAGGGATCTGGCTAGTTCAGATGGGGTTTACAGGGGCACGTGAACTGAACACTGCCCAGTCGTTACTAATAAGTCTCTGTGCTTATATATTCAGATCACTTCCCCATTAACCAGCTAAAAAGTCCAATGGCCCTTTGAGGAGTAAAGGTCTCAAGAACGGCTAAGCGTAAGTCTGAAAACAAGGAGCTGGAGGCAAATATATTCTAACACAGTCATAGTCCGTGATACTTTCTGGAAGATAATTGAGAATGTGGTCCCCAGGCAGAAACCACTGAGCCAATGTTGGTGAGTTTTAGGCCAAAGCCAAGCTCATTCTTATCTTTCTGGGGGAAATATGAACACCCCTTTGCAATGCAGTGTCTCTAAAATTAGCCTCCTTCCAAATATACTTGCAATTGAAGAGGGGACCTCCTATTGCTTAAGTGTTAGGTGTCACATGTTAGGCTTAACATTTGACAAGGAAGAAAAGCCTCCTCCTTGTTTTAGTAAGGATGTGTCCTGATGTATGACTTCAGAGCTATTTGTAAAATTTCAATCATCTTTGAAAATCAAATTAGGATTTCCTCCAGACAGTGGCAATAGGCTCACAATGTGATATGTACAAGCCTCTGACCCAACAAGTCCACTTCTAAGTATCTTTCTTCTAAAATACTCATGCAAGTGTATCCCCACAGGAATAGTCACTATAGCATTATTTGTAATAAGGGGAAGTTGGAGATAACCTGAATGTCCATTAATGGTAATTATCATTCAATAAATGATGGCCCATCCATTCAACGAAATACTAAACTAAAAAACAATGAGGTAGGTCTATCTATGTGCACTTGGAAGGATGGCTATGAAATATTGTTGCACCCAGAAAAGCAAACTTCACAACAATATATAGAGTATAATCACATTTTTGTTTTTAAAAAGGTAGAGAGAATTTTGTCTATAGAAAATGCTAGAAGGCTACAAAACAAGCACTATAAAACATTAATGGTGGCTAAAACTGAGAAGTGATTTCAGGAATGGAGGAGGTTGTGGGAGGAGCTTTTTTGTGTATTTCTATATTGTGTGCTTTTCACAGTGAGGGTATACCTGTTTTATAATTTAAAATGATGACATCCCTCTTTCTTTCCATTTTGCATGTGTGCACAAGTGTGTGTAATGACCTTTCCTTATATTCTGCCTAGCAAAGCTGGTACGAGTTCCTGCCATTGGAAAACTCTAACCCAAAACTACAATGAAGAGAAATTAGTTCCAAGCCTCTCTTCTCTGACACAGAAGAGACAGAAGAGGTGGGTGGATGGTGATGCCGAGCTGACAACAGATAATCAAGCCAGTTCACCCCTTCGTTTTCTCAGCATCCAGACACACCACTATTACCCATATTTAATTTCTGAATAAAAGTGATAACGATATCACACCTTTGCCTTGCAACTATTTCCTGTAAAACTGAAGATGCATGCATCCTTTTACGTAAAAGGGAGACACAACATCCTATATGTCAATGTATCCATCTCTAAGTAACATTTATTCCTTTTCTAGTTCAATCACAATCCCCTTTTGATGTCTTATAAATACAAAAATATGGATTAATTACAATTAAGACTTTATATTTGATAAAAGGGCAATAGGAAAAGGAGAAAAATTACTTAATAAATGCAACTATATCAAAGCAAGTAAGTATCAAGCAGCCAAGAAAATATGCATAACTGCCACAGTCCTTACTTGTACGTTGGTCGCATGACCATAGTTGGGTTTTGTGATTCTTTCATTCGCTGCCCCTTCCATGTTCCCTTTGCCCTCACTCAGCACCTCAGCTAATCACGGCACTTTACCTGTCAAGGTGACTCAAGCCTCTATTCCTTCAGGGGCTGTGCCTGCCTTAGGCTGCTATAGTTTTCCATTTGCATTTAGCACTGGAATGGGAGCATTAAAATGTACCCCAAAGAATCCTCAGGCATACCCCTTCCTGTTTCCATTGTAGAGTGGCAGCCCTAATTCCACTTAGCAATCAGAATCATCATTTCAGCACATGCAGGGTAGTAATCCCTTCTTTGCCCATCAGTTCACTGGCATGAGTAACTCAAAGGGCCAAGTGGAAGTCTCAGATTCCAGTTCAATGGAATTTTTATTATATCTCTGGGAAAAGACACCCTCTTTTGGGAACCAAGACCTGCAAGGCAGCAGAGCCCAAGTTGCAGGAATGGAGGCAAAGCTTTGTTATTGGCTCATTAGAGCAAACAGTGATAGAAACCACTACCACATCTTCCTTCTGGCTCCCAGACCCATTATTCTGCCTATGAAAGAAAGGGTATTTTATATTATTACAACATACTGGCTCAGAGCATAGTCTGCAGCTTGGAGGATATGACCTCAGTCCTGCAATGTGTTTTCACCCACCAGTGTTTTAACCAAGTGTTCAACTGGCGATTCTATTGCTATATTAGGTCCACTTATTTGGAGTGATGAAGTATGTATATGACCAATGAATTCCATAGGTATAAATCCAATCCCATACTTCTTTCATTCTAAAGTGTGTTCCTGGCCAGAAAAGATGTTACATGGAATATCATCATGCTAAAGGAGGCATTTCAAAACTCTGCATGTGGTAGTGCTGGCAGAAGCATTGCAGGGAGAACAAGCTGGTGCCCCTTCCATGGCAATCTTCCAAGAAATGGAGCCATGTCAGGAATTCTGTGTTATGTCTGTGTTTGGCAGGTTTGGCGTTCATGCTGTGTAGCCACCTGATTGTTGAAAGCCTCTTCTTCAATAGTTGTCCTTCGGTTTAGCATTCACGTGGGCACAGATACATTCACACTCTGTGCCTGTTCAGAGAAGTCCATTCATGTATCTCTTCTCCAGACCTTCTTGTCACTGAAGTCCCAACTTTGTTCCAAGTCCTTGACCACTAGCCAAACCATCACCCCCTGCTCAAGAATCACTACAGTTGTATATCACTGGCCGTCTCTCCTTCCAGATAGAGTGAAGAGGCAGGTGCGTGGCTCTAGGCCCTGCCCAGTGGGAGGATTTCCCATTTATATTGTTCTTTAGGGAAACTCTTAAATAGGGCGTCAGTGCTGCAACGATGTACTTTTGAGCAGCGCTAGTATATCATGCTGGTTGCTTATTCAATAGCCATTTTCCACTTTTTTCTTGCTAAAAGAAACTTAATGTCATTCAGACATTAACAGCAGTATGCTTAAGGAAGATAAACCCAACACCAGGGTAAGGGCCATAATTGGTGCAATTCCACCTGGGTAAACCACTCCTATGTGCTAGTGATTGATTTAGGGATGTGACACAGTTCTGAACAGTGGAGCCCAGAAGGAAATCTAGGACTTTCTAGGAAAGATTCTCTTTTCCTAATAAATAGAGAAACTTTATATTTCTCTTTGGACATCGCAGTATAAAGTACCAACGTTTGGAACTATGACAGCCATCTTACAGTCATGAGGGGAAAGACAAAATGGTAGGAGGAAGCCGGCCAAAGCCCAGATATCATTGAGCTGCTGCATTAACCAAGCAGACAGCTGCCTCCTATTTTGATATATGGTATAGTAACTCCCAATTTTAAGTCAAGTTAGATAGGTACTCTGTTGCATCTAAACTGATACCAGTTTTAAAAAAATATCCTACATCTCCTATTACCTTTCATGTGGTCTTTCTGTAAACTTATGCATAGCAGCCTTGTGTAATTTGAAATCCTTTCTGGATAATAGGTATAAGAATGAAAATGTAAAGGAAAAAAAAAAAAAGTTCAGAGTGAATCTTTTTTCTCAGGGCTTAGAAAGAATAGGAGATCACCACTCCATGTCCCCAAACACACACACACACACACACACACACACACACACACACACACACACACAAATTCACCTTTAATTCTCTAGGTAGAATCTAACAAGAATGGGTTCCTTGAGCTTCGGGAGAAGGATACAAGCCAAGGCTGAGAGCCAGAATGAAAAGAATGAACTGAGAGGTGTAGGCAAAGCCCATGTGGGCTTTTCAGGCCAGTCAGAGGTTTTGGACTATGTGATTTACATGAAAAAACGGCTCAGCAGGAGCCCTGGACTGGCTCCACACAGTGGTTTTGGGTTCAGCAAGGATACCTGGAAAGGCAGCTGTCAGATTCAGTAGCAATTCACCCTCTCGTGAGCAGTACAGTCTATGCGTATGGAAGAGATACAGATGATGATGCCTGCTACTCGCAATTTTATTTTTGCGCAACTCGTTTATCACATTCCCCCCAAATGAACTGGTGAATACAGTTGTGCAGTTTATGAATTTATCTTCCTTGAATGAAATCAATATGTTTTTGCCAAGGACTTTGCCCTGCGTTCACTGGTGAGCGTTTGTGTCCTGCTGGGCAGACAGGAGACAGGAGCAGCAGGAAGAGAGCAATCTCTGCTGCCATCTTCTGATCATAGGAGTGAGGAACAGACCAGTAAAAGGAAAGAATATGCACAAGCCCCTTTTCTCTGATAAACTGAGATGCCCTGAGGGCGAGGCTTGAACTGGAGGCACCATCCCCTGGTGAGTAGTAGAAAGGACCCCACCACTGAGCCCTGCCTCACCTGCCCCTCCGCCCCATCCTTCCCCACTGCTCAGGCTGGTCCAGCTGTTGTGAGTGACTCAGCAGAACCCAGAGTCAGACTCCACAGAGGAGTATTGACTTCTCCAGGTGGTTTGTAACTTGACTTACATGACATAGAAGCTTTACTTTCTTCTTATTGTAGAGAAAAGGGCGTTTGGGGCTCAGGTGCTCTAAAGCAGTGACAGGAATGAGAGGGAATTTGTACCCCATCCTCCTGGCTTGGCTCTGGGTTGGTTTTGAATCCACTGAAATGAGGAAGAAGTTAGGGTCTGCCATGGAAGAAACTCTTCACAAAAGCCTTCACAGAATTCAGGATAAGCCAGAATAAGTGGATAGCCAAGTGTAAGACACAGTCCTCCTTTCATTCATTTAGCATGTATTCATTGGAAGCCTCCTATGAGCCAGGCAATAAACAAAGGACACACGCACATATATACACACCCCATTTGCCCTCATAGAGGGTCTATTCTATCAGAGGAATCAGAAAACTAAATAAATATAACATATGCCACTTGGTAATAAGTATATGAAGAAAAATAAAGCAAGGGGGGAAGATAAGTAGTGATGGGAGCTGGATGGATTTTAAATAAGCTAGTCTTGGAAGGATTCCTGGAAACAGTGTGGCTGGAGCAGAGCTCTGGAAGACTTGTCTGGGGAAGAGCAGCCCAAGCAGAGGGAATAGCAGATGCAGAGGCCTGGAGGTCAGAGCACACCTGTTGGTTTTGGAAAAGTAAAGTAGGCATTGTGATTGGAACAGAGAGAGGGGAGAGAATGAGAAGGTGAAGTCAGGGTCACATCCTACTGAGTCTTGTAGAACGCTGGCTTTGACTCTGAAAGAGATGGGAAGCAATGGGTAGATTTCAAGCAAAAAAATGTTCTGACTTATATTGTAAAGTGTCATTTTAGCTGTTGTGTCGAGAACAGTCACTAGAGGGGGAAAGGCAGAAGCGAGGACATGGGACGGAGGCCACTGCAATGCTCCAACCAGGACAGAAAGCAGGTGGAAACACTGCCCGGGAAGAGTGCTGGAGGTAACAAGGAATGGTCACGTTTCAGATCTGTTTTGAGGACAGAGCCAGGAAGATTTGCTGCTCCGACTGGGTGTGGAGTGTGAAAATAAGAGAAGAGTCAAGGATGACTTCATGGATTTTCATCTGAAAACTAAAAGGATCTGTTACTGGAGTTAGGAAATGTCACAGGAGAGGCAGGGGTGTGTGTGTGACAGAGAGACAGGCAGGCAGGGGTGGGGTGTAGAGCTCAGAAATTCACTTTTTAACATTTAAAGTTTCTGGTGCCCATTGGATAACCAAGTGGAGAATCAAAGGAGACAGTTAGATATGCAAGTTTGGAGTGCTCAGGGGAAAGCCTCAGCTGAAGCTATAAATTTGGAGAATCACCAGCTTAGAGGCGGCATTTAAAGCCATGACATTGCTACGGGATGGCCCTGGGAGAGAGTGCAAATGGAGAACAGAGGCTCCCTGCTGACAGAGGGGTGAAGCCCCACCCCAGCAGGACCTCAAGGAGATTAAGGAGAAACCAGCAAAGGAGACTGAGAAGGAGCAACCAGTGAGGTAGGAGGGAAACCAGAGGTTCCACGTCCTAGAAGCCACAGGAAGAAGATGTTTCAAGAGGGAAGGTGAACTCTAACAAATCCTGCTGATGCACAGAGTGATATGAGCTCTGAGAATTAACCCCTTAAAGTAGCAACATGAAGGTCGTCGGTGACCATCCTTAACTTGTGGGGGAGTCTCTTGAGTGAAATAGATTCAGGAGAAATTGGGAGAAAAGGAAATAAAGACAAGTATATAGTCAACCCCTCAGTAGTTTATATAAAAATTATCTCCCTGGCAATTCTCAGAACAAACTGAGGGAAAGCCTGAGAAAAAGGCTGACCTCTTCCAGTCTAACAGTTGGGGGTTAAGAGCCATTACAATAAGTATGTTACCATTAATGTGTCCCCAGATGTCCCCACAAGCTGGTGAAATCTGGAGATGTGCACATCGTATCATGTTAAATATTTCTCTTAATAAAACTTTCACACAACTGACCTTCATCCCCTCTAAAAGGAAATCATTCCAAAGGCTAAAAGTTTTCACTTGTGAGAAAGGTTTCCAGTTATTTTCCCACATAAAGTTTCCCTTTGCTGATTTCATTTCACCCTTTGCTCTGAATTGCTGCCACTTCTCATCTTTCCCAGATAATAATTGGTTGGAAAACCTATGCGCATTTTATTATTTCAATTTCAAACCATAAGACAGGGCTTCCATCTCATTAATCACTTTGAATTCTTCCTCTCATGCTAACATTTTCCTAGTCCTGAGTTGTCTTATAGAGCTGAGCTTGGCATTGTAGGTGCTGTTTCTTGGCAACTGCATGGAGAGGGCCAGTGGCCTCCCAGGTCCGATTTCGAGGCTTCTCTGCATTTATAGCCCTAATCAAAGGCAGAGAGGCTAATCACAGGTTGGTGTGTTTCCACCTGGCACTGGCCTGACCCGCTTCTTCTATGATGTGTCATTAGACTACTTTGGTCTAGTAACCTATGACTGTTTCTCCAATCATTTGCCCCTTTCCCTTCCTCCCATTCAGAGAGGTGCCTGGCTCTGTGTTTTCAGCCCGAGTAGAAGAATGAAGCAAGGCATACCATGGACATCCGGCTTTTGTGTACAAATCCTTAACTGGAAGCATAAAAAGGACATGTTGAAGAAATATGATGGGGTAACGCTATCCCAGGATGTTGAGAGGCATGATGGAAATGGAGGGATTTGCACACGGCTTGCTGGTACCAAAGGAGGAAGACTGTAGGTCGCAGAATAACATTGTCTCTAAGTAGACAGGAGCACTGGTGGTATCGCCACACAGAAACCTCTGTGGAAAGATGATAAATGAACAGAGGTAGAGGTCCCTCCACAATGTCATGGAGCTACCTAAGACCACCAGAGTTTTGGCATGAACGAGGAGGAGAACCAGAGCAAAAGGTCTAGTACTAAGCATCTCACCAGCTCAGTGAGATGGGAGCTACGCATTGAAGGTGAGTCGTAGAAAGAGAAGTCAGGTCCATTTACCACGCACCTGTGTTTTTGTACCAAGGTCCAGATCTCTGTACTAGGTTTCAAACTCTCATTTCCTCATGTGACCGTAGACATCTGACATGTCCTTCTAGTACATCCACTTCCTCGCCGCTAAAAATAAGTCAGTAAAACTTTTTCTGCCTCCTTCACCACTCTATCCCTTGTGCTTTCCCAGCTGACATGAAGGAGATGGCCCCCAGAATATTTGTTAAATAAGTCTTGCAGAATTAATTCATGGCATGCATGCATGTGTGTTCTGGCCAATTTTATTTTGCTCTGAAAACTTAATGAAATAATTCATGTAAAATCATTCTGCACACTCTAAAGCCCTTCGCAAATGTAAGGTAGCGGCATTATCATTCCCTCCTTGATTTTTACCCTCCACTGTTGGTAGTGAAAATTGATTACCTATTAAGTGCTGAGTGAGAAGGTTAGCCTTAATAATTTCATTTGGCTTGCATACAGAAAGCTCTGTCCCTGCCATGCCTTGGATAATCATAGGCAGATATTTCAGATGCTGGCTCCCCCCTGCCTATTCCAGCTGAGGGTGCCAAATCCTTCCTACAATATATTGGATCTGAGATCCTGCAATGTCAGGTCTGATCAAGAAAATGTCAAGCTGAAGGAAAGGAAGGTGACTGTATCTTTCTCCACAGTTCCCAGTGATTGGGTTGTCTTGTATTAGCAAATAGTTCTTATGAAATCCAGATACACGGGCTGATTTTAGCACCATGTTACTGTGGATCCTCTTAGTGGTTTCCTTGACAGGAGTAATTTGTTTCCAAACAGAAAAAGCCTATATGGGATAAAAATAGGTGTCGAAGGATATTAGGGGTGTGCCATTTGCCTTGGTCATCATGCTTATGTTCTTTTCATACATAGAGCTTGGCTATAATTGCATGGTGCCTGGCACAGAAATGTCAAATGAAGAACTAAATGAAAACAGCATATTCTCTAGATTTTATAGTATAATTCCTAACAACAGAATAAAAGAGTTGGATGAAAATCTCATGCATATTTGATGTATTCCTTTTTTTTCTGTCACTTGAGAGTGATCTAGATGGATAATTTTTTATTTAAAGACATCCAGGAGTTAAAATATTAACTGCTCACTTACACGTACAATCTGGAGTTTGAAGTCAATCAAATATCATTTTAGCATATACTTTGCATAAGAAACCGATTAGTTTGTTTGCTGAATCATTTTTTAGGGCAATGCTAAAACAAATAAAACATGATCTCTAAAGTCTGATTGCAAAAAGAAAGCACATGAGCAGAAACACACAGACACAGACACACATGCATGATCCATAACAAAGAAATACGCCACAGTGGTGTGTATAGCAGTCGCACGGTTATGAAACACATAAGGGTTATAGAATGACAGGAAGGGAAAATGTATCGAGAGCGCGAAGTGGGAAAAAATGAAGACAAGACTAAGGCAATAAAAGCAGAGTGCCCACATTTCATGGAGAAAATAGAAGAAGCTAATATTTATTGATCGTTAATTGGATATCAGACTCTGTGATGGAAGATATATATGTTATCTCACCAAGACCCTATAACTACCCACAAGGGAGATATTAAATGAGAAATTTGAGGCTCAGAATAAATTAAGTTATTTACTCAAGATGACTCAACTAAACAGTAGAGCCCAAACTCAAACTATGGGTGTCTGACCCTGAAGTTCAAGTCCATAAGTCAGATTCAAGACACTATAGAGTTTGAATTATAAATGTGGCCAAATTGTTGTACTCAAGGAAATTTTTTAATTGCAGGAAGAATGTAAGTGTATGTGAGTGAGTGTGTGTGTGTGTATGAATAAAATCATTCGAAAAAATCACAACTGTAACAATTCTGCATGTTTAGAAATGGGAAGAAATGAGCCAATATTAAATGTGCTGTCAATCTTTCCCTTAGGCTTATTTCTTACTCCACTTCTAGAATTTTCATCTTCTTTATTGCATCATTTCACCCGCTGAAAGGTACCATCTGAGGATAAGCAACAGAACTACCTGTTTGAATCCCATCTTTGCATGTTGGCTTTCATTCTGGCCCACGGAAATCCACTCCTGACAGTTGGGATCAGGTAAAGTCTCAGTGTATTCAACCTTGACTCTGTAAAGCTTAAACCAAACTCCGATACTTCAGGGAACTAAGCCTTAATTGTTCTGTTGGTACCCTCAGGTTGGAAAGAGGCTCACCTCAGTGGAAAAAGTTCCCAGGGAGAGAAAGGGCATCCCCAGGTAGGTTGATGCAGGAGAGCAACAGAGAGAGCAAGAACGGCCTGGGCCTCAACACACTGCCTCCCATAGGATGAGCAGTGTCACAAAATGTCTAGATCGGTGTGTAGCCCTGAAATGTTAGGACTTTAACATAGAAAGGTCCACAGCACAAATTTTGAAGTCAGCAAGGTTGATGTCATATGAGGCAGCACCTAAGGAAATGTGAAAGATATCACTTTGGGAGGTAATTTCTAACACAGAAAACTATGTCAATTACTTTTCAAAGAGTTGGCTCATTCATTTATACATTGGAATAAACACTTATGGAGCATCTATTTTGTGCCAGGAGCTATATCGGACTTTGAGAGTAAAAAAAAAATAAACAGAAGAAAATCTTTGTCCTTAAAGAGCTTAGAATGTTGGATTGGAGGCAGATAATCATTGAAGTATTCAAGACAGGAAGCAGAGTACCAATTAGGATATAATGATAGAGTAAACCAATAGAGTATAGATGGATAAAGAGGGATGGCAAGATTTTTAAAAAACATATATTTAGGAAATAAAAATCATCAGTACTTGGTAATATATTGGATATGGAGAATGATTTTTAACAGTCAAAAGCATTTTCATAGATTTCTAACTTGGAGAAAGGCCAAGAGATAATATGATTATCAGGTATCCATCCATTTAACAAATATTTGTTAAATACTTCTTAAATGTCTGGGACATTAGCGTCTTTTATGTAACTGAATCTATATAGTAGAAGAGAATTTTTTTCAGAGATTTAAGCATTGAAAAGGAACTTGAGATATAATGTAATCCAACCATTTCAAATGAAATATGAAAAAGCACGTCCAAATAATAATAATATTCAACAACGACCATGTGCTGAGCACTATATTCTTTATAACTAATTCTCAGGACAATGGCTTTCAGCATCCCTAATCCCAAATGAAGAAACTGAGGCTGAGAGAGATGAAGTGCTTAAGTATCTTATCCACAGACTCATGGCATTAAGTGGGAAAGGCCGGATTCAAATCCCATGGACTCCCCTCTGGCAGTCTTGTGCCTCTAAATAGAATGGGATGGCATCCCAAGGTTACATCAGTAACAATGTTGGAACTAGAACTTCCTTTCAAATCTCTTTTTTAGCCCATTGGCCCTAAATGTAATAACAACATGTGTTATGTTTTATTTCAGATCTATTCATTTCAAAGGCATGTGACCCACTGAAAACACTTTCCTTTCCAAAATTTTGTATTTTGTGGCACAACCAGTGCTGTGCTGGGCACATCTAGCACTGGCTCGCAAGAGCCAATTGTGTACGATTCATCCCAACTCTGCATTCAGTGATAGCATGCTGGTAGCTTGAAATTGGCCATAGTGTATTTACACCGCAGAAATTTATGTAATAGATAAGCTGTAAATTAGGGTTTCTATCGGTTCATTTTGGGAAAGCTGGTTGTTAAACACTTAACAGCATACCATTGTGTTGAAACATTGATAGCTATGCATTTGATACACAAAAGTCTGTTGAAGACTTTAAAATCACTTCCTTAATGTGAGTGAACTGAGATTTGGCTTAGGATAAAATATTTTTATCACCTATGATGTAACTTGTTAGATTAGCAGAAAACAGCATTATCTTCAGATGCTTTATACACAGTGAAATTAAACTCATTTACATTCAATTTTAAAATATATTAACTTATCCCAGGACCATTATTTTGGTCCAGATTTCTCTCTCTGATCATTCTTGTAAATTTTGTGTTTCTAAATCACAGCATGTTTGGGGGCTGCTTTTCTTTAGGTAGATCTATGATGTTTGAGGAGAGGAGTCTGCAGTTTTTCATAGTGAGATTCCAGGATCTCCCCTTAACAATGACTAAACCATCTGCTCTGTACTCTTAGAAGTACATATATAATTGCCATTATATATGACAATTTCATATGGGCATGCAGTTTGCATGATTTCTCAACTGTCAGGACTGAATGACAAAATTAATTTTTGAACAATACAACTCTAAGAGAGTGGAAATGCTTTACCTGGTATCACATGGTTCATTGCTGGTGGCCGCAATGTAACAGGGAAATTCTCTTTCACATCAACTTGTGATACAATCAAAAGAGTCTTCTCATACTTCAAGATGGATAACTGAACATTAATTTACAATATTTTGAAAGGGACACGTTTATGGCAATTGGATGATTACTTACTGGTAATTGTGTCATAATAATGTTAGTACTTTATATACAATCTCAAAAACAAATAACCCATGCAGCTTTGCACTGCAATATCATCAGCAGCCCTTCAAAAGCAAATCTTTCTTTGAAGACAAATACCTTAAAGTAAATTAAATGAGAACTTGCAAAGAGTTCTGAATCTCCAGGTACTGGCTCTCTCTAGATAAGCAGGTTTCCAAAGAAGGCCAGCCCTTGCTGGAATTGCCATAAACAAGCACAATTTTGACTAAAACCCCAGCCAAACTCTGGCTGCTAAAAACTGCTATTGATTTCCCCAATCCTTCCAGGAATAAGAAGGAAGTTAGAATAATGGAAAAATGCTGTGGTTTGAGGGCAGTTTTGTAAAACCTATACAATTTTTTTTTAAATTGGGAATTTCAAAGCTACATTTTCCAACCCCTGCAAGTCATTCGTGGGATTTTTTTAAAATAAAGAAAGTAGAAGTACAGCTGTTAAAACAATAAATATTCTTTTTCATAAAATACCACTTTGACTGCATTAAAAACACCTTGGAAGGGAGCCCGCAGCCTGCCACCTTGCATTTTAGAGGACAGGGGTCGTGAATCACAGATACAGGACACGTGGACATGTGGGAGAGAGAACTGGATTTTCATCATGTGTTGCAAATTCCCCAAACCATGCTTTAAAGAAGACATATGTGACAACTTGAGAGCAACCACTTACAGGTTACCTTCCCACCCTTTCTCTTTCACTTGTATGTGGATCCCACAAATCTGCATTTGTTACACATTAGCCCACACCCTTCCTGTTGGCTCAAGCTACCAGCATGTGGTTCTCCTCGATCATGGAATTCCAAGGCTGTTTTTCCAGGTTCTCCCTTTTCTTTTAAGCGCATAGTAGGCACTCAAATTTACTGCCTACTATTTCCCGGGCACTATTCTAGATGCTAGGAATACAGCAGTAAACAAAACAGACAGAAACTCCTCCCCTTCCTCTCTGCACCTGCCCCACAGCACCTCCTTGAGTTTATATTCTACCTGAGGAGACAGAAATGAACAGGTAAATTACATTGGATGGTGATGAATACTCCATAGAGAAGTAAAAATAGAAGAGGTAGCTTAAGAGCAGGGAGGGGTATTAATTTAAACAGGGTGCCAAAGGGGGTCTCACTGGGAAGGAGACATGAGAGCTGGGTTCCTTAGAAGTGAGGGAGCATCACCAGGTACGTTGTGGAGGGAGAATATTCCAGGCAAGGGGACAGGTGGAGCTGAGACCCTGGCGTGTTTGAGGAGGGGCTGGGGGCAATGCCATGGCTGAAGAGGAGTGGGCCAGGCAGAATATAGAGCATGACATCAAAGAAGTAAATCATGTGTGTGTTTTGCAAGATGGGGGGAGGGGCGCATGTACAGAACTCTTAGTTCATGGTAAGGACTCTATGCTTCACTCTGAGATGGGAAGTCACAAGAGGGTTTGAACTGACTGCATTGTTGAGAATAGACCTGGGGGAAGGGCAACAAGGTGGAAGTGGGAGAACAGCTGGGAAGCCCTTCCAACAGCCCAGAACCAGGGGCTGGAGGCGGAGATGGAAGAAGGTGGTTGGCTCTGGAGGTACTTTGAAGGTAAAGCCAACAGGATTTTGATGATGAATTGGATGTGGGGGTGTGAAGATGAGGATCAAACAGGATGCAAGGGAAAAATGTGAAGGAAAAAGTGGAGGGAAATGGAGTCATCATTTTGTGAGCTAGGAAAGAAGAGAGAGAAAATAAGGAGCTAGGTACTCTGAGGTGCCCATTAGACATCCCAATGGAGAAGCCGAGGAGACACACAACATCCCCTCCCCAACCCCATGCAGCCATTATAAGAATTCACTGAATGATGGTATATAACAAACGGAAATCAAAAGAGAGACTGATATTAGCTAACATTAATTGAGTGTCTTCCGTGTCAAGGACTGTTCTAAGTACTTTACATTTGCTATCTCATTTAACTCTCACAACGACCCAATGAGAAATATTATTGTCGCCATTTTACTGATAAGAAAGCTGAGGTTAACTGTTTGCCCAAAGCCATCATGAAGCTGATAAGGGCCACAGTCTTGACGCCAGACTCTCCTGTCTCTTCTGGATACTGCAAAATGTGCCAAGGTCATTATGGTAGTATGTCAAAACAAAAGACATGTGCTCTCTGCAGGTTAATTCTACACACAGATCCTCTTGACTTATGGTTTATTTTGTCCTTCGTGGCATTTGTATTTTCATGGAAGAGGAAGCCCAGTGTGGTTCCCCCCATCTACAAAGACAAAGCTGAAGCCAACCCAGTGTCTTAGTCCTTTTTGTGTTGGTGCAACAGAATATCTGAGACTGGGTAATTCATAAAGAACAGATACTTACTTCTTACAGTTCTGCCGGCTGGGAAGTTCAAGGACAAGAGGCCCATATCTGTTGAGGGCCTTCTTACTGCATCATCCCATGGTGGAAGACGGAGGGCAAGAGGGGTGCTAAACTCCCTTTGATAACAAGCCCTCTCTTGAGATAACAAACCCACTCCTCCCATGACAACATTAATCCATTCATCATAACCTAATAACCTCTTATTAGGCCCCACCTCTAAACACTGTTGCATTGGTGGTTAAGTTTCCAACATGTGGACTTTGGGGGATGCATTCAAACCACAGCGCCCAGCTTCTGCTAGTCCATTGTTACAGCAAAACGTATATATTAAAGAAGTAGAAAAATAAGAAACAGACACCTAAGAACATGTGTAAGAATATGAAAGTGGAACAGTACAGGCCACCAGTGTGATGGCACAAAGCTGCAAGGTCCTCGAAAACCAGCCAGGTGTCCCCTAGGACTGCAAGTTTTTAAGCTCCTGGATTCAAATTAACAAATGTGCCCATGGCTCCCAAGGGAGAACGCTGGGCTCTCCTTCTCATGCTTCTAAACAACAGGAGAGGGAACAGGGGAAAAGATGGGCCGCAGAGGCAATTTATCCTTGTCAGAGTGAGAGCTCCCTTCCATCCTTCAGTTTTTTACACGAAGACTCATTCACATTTACACACACACAGAAGTCAGGGTAGGAGGAGACGGTGAGGTATCCAGATTTAAAATTCCCAAGTGGAAAGGCATTTCTGATTCTTTCTTAGAACCCACCACGTCCCACAACCCCCACCTCATGAGGCAATAGCCACGTTCAGGTGTGCAGTGCAGCAGGACCTCCATGTTTGGTTCATTTTCAGCCAAAAAGAGCCATTGGGGTGCCAAGATTCTAATATCTGGAGATAGAGACAAAGAGAGACGAGAGGCCCTGTGCCCACATGTAGCCACAAGATCAGGAAGCTTCTGAGCCACACCAGCCAGCTTCCTGCAGGATCCTGTCTGAAGAGCCTCCCCCAACCTGGCTCCATGTTAAATGCCATCTCTCCCAACTAAGAGTCTCCACTGAATGAAGCTCTCAGGAGAAATGTGCCTCTCATAATGTGATAAGGAGTTAGCAGATAAATGTACGGCCACTGTTGGATGTGGCTTGAGTGGAAGATTTAGAAACTTCCAGGATCCCTTAGCTGCTTCCTTGATTTCTCAGGGTCACCTGGGCAACATTCTGTGGGACCCCAGATGCTGTCCCTTCCACAGCCTCCCATGATTCATATGATCCCTGAAGAAATGCCCTTTGTTAGCCTGTCCCCAGAATCCACGGCTTAATCTCAGCACCAAATGCCAATCTCTAGCATTCACAGAACACAGCAGGCAAGAGAAATTGAGTCTGGTACAAGACCTGGACCCACCAGGTAACCTTGGGGCTGAGTTCTTTGCCCTACCAGTCCTTCAACTCAAAGACAGGCCACCATGAGAACCAGAAATGACATTTGAGCTTGAGCTTTTCCCAGGGAAATAAATCCCTGTGAAAAGAGATACCACAAAAACTGATTTGGCCTTTTCTTTTTTACTTGACTATCCCTTCAGAGGAGAAAAAAAGTTCACAGCACAAAAGCTGCATTTAGAAAGCATTAACTTGGAGGCCAGATTCAAACACTAGGAAAAATTTACAGTTAAGGATTAAGTCACTAAAAGCTGGAATAAGAACCGGGCTTTAGGTGGGATCTTCTCTCTGGTGGTCCAGGTTAGTTTTTAATACAACAGAGGGTGACATCACTCAAGCACTGACTCCTAGTAGATGGCTCAGTGTCTTCCAGGGTGATCTGTGCACCTCTCCTGGTGTTAATGTTTGTGACATGAGAAATACTCCTGCTTTGGTTTCTAGCATGAATCACTGAGGACACATCCCTAAAGATTCTTCTTTTTGGATATGACATCATTTTGTTTCAAAATAATCAAAGGTTTGCACAAAGCAGGATCCGGGGGAGTGTAAGGGTGCTATTTGTTGTCCCTGTTATTTGTTTGTTGGTGGTGGGAGGGCATTTCGAAATGACAGTAGGAGTTTCGTTTGGATGCCCCAGAAGAAGATCCTGTGGCAAGGACATGAATGTAAACACACTGACCCTTGAACAACATGGTAGTTAGGGGCACCAAATCCTCACACAGTCAAAAATTCGTGTATAACTTTTGACCCCCACCAAAAACTTAACTACTAATAGCCTATTCTCGACCAGAAACATTACTGATAACATAAACAGTCAATTAACACATATTTTGTATATGTTTTATATACTGTATTCTTTTAATAAAGTAAGCTAGGGAAAAGAACGTATTATTAAGAAAATCACAAGCAAGAGAAAACATATTGACTATTTAAAGTGGACGTGCATGATCATAAAGGCCTTCATCTCATCATCATCAGGGTGAGTATGCTGAGGGGGAGGAGGAGGAAAAGGAGGGGTTGGTCTTGTTGTCTCTGGGGTGGCAGAGGCAGAAGAAGTAGAGGACGTGGAAGGGGAGGCAGGAGAGGCAGGTACACAAGGTGCAACTTCTATTGAAAAAAATCTGCATCTAAATGGACCCATGCAGCTTGATCCTATCACAGAACTGGGGGAGCTGATGTAGAACAGGCACTCCACAGTGTGCACAGCTGCAGAGGTAAGAAGGCAGGGTATGAATACTCCCTGCCTATCATTGGTCAAGAGCTGCTCCTGGGGAGCCAAGGCCCCGCCCTGTCAGCTGGCCCTGCCTGCTGGCTGGGCACAGCCAGATGAAAGCCGTCACCTCGGGGTCAGCAGGTGCTCAGGGCCAGCCACCTTCAGCCAAGACCACACATATTAAGAAGAAGAAGGGTACCAATACTACCGCTACAAGAGGGCAGGCAGCCCAGGTAGATTTTTTGGCACACGTAGAGTTTTTTGACCCAGGGTAACCCTATTTATTTGAAGCTATAAAATGTTACTAGACAACTATGGAAGGATGTATAATACACATATACACACGCACATACATATTATGGCAAATGGTAATAGTGATGAAACGTACATTTCTCAGTAATCCATACATCTGGTTAAAGGAGACGAATGTGTCCGAAATAATAATAGACTAATAAAATGAGTACATTGTCAACTATAAGACAACAGCTGGAGTTCAAGAGTATTGTAGTAAAATTTCTGCCTCCCGTTTGTATGTTATTTTTGTAGGGAAAAAAAATGTCCACATACTTGGACCATCTGTGTCCTGGCAGGATCCTGATTATACTTGAGAACAAATATATCGCCAATGGGTAAAGATGAGAAAGCTACCTGGAGGTAAAGTTAGAATTGGATTTAAAGTAATCGTATGACCAAAAAAAATGTATATTTTTAAATAGCCATTTTTTAAATAGAAATGTGAGAAGAAAAGAAAGATTTTAAGCAGGGGATAAATAGCCCGTGTATGATTTGGGTACTCATTTCCTTAGTAGGAATGAATATAATTTGCCTGGAATTTAAACCCTGAGTGTACCACTTAACCTATGCCTCTGTAGAAGGGGAAGATGCCACTAACTACAGTGCAATTGAGAGGGCTCACTCAGGATTAGTAAGGAGGAAGAGATCACAGAAATATTTGGAAATACAGTTTTGAAATCACTCATGTTGATGTAAATTTAGTAATGGGACCTACTCAGACCCTTTAAAAAGATGCCCAGTGAAAAATGTATTTTTCTCCTATCCAAAGCTCACAATCCCTTTCCCCAAAGGTAACTGCTACAAATGGTATTTGGGCTTCTGTTATGGGCTTAATAGAGTACTCCCCAAAATTCCCATGTTGATGCCATAACCCCCAGTACCTCAGAATGTGATTGTATTTGAAGATCAGGCCTTTAAGGAGATGACTGAGCTAAAGCGAAGCCATCAGGATTAGCCCTAATCTAAGTGGTGTCCTTATAGAAGACAAGATTAGGACACACAGAGAGACACCAGGAAAAACCACGTGAGGACACAGCAGGAAGGTGGCCGTCTGTAAGCCATGGCAAGAGGCCTCAGAACGAAATCAATTCTGCTAACACCTTGACCTTGAACTTTCAGCCTCCAAAACTGCAAGAAATTTCTGTTGCTTAAACTACCCATCTGTGGTATTTTGTTATGGCAGCACTAAGCAAACTAATACAGTTTCTTAAAGACTCTTCTATACAAATGCAATACATCGAGATGAGTAGATAGATGGATAGAGAGAGAGAGGGAGAGGCAGATAGATAAATATGGAGGTAAGTGTTTATTTGTTTCTCTACACAAGTTAAACCAACAACATACATTGCTCTACACCTTGCTGTTTTTACTTTACAACATATCTTGGAAGTGATTTCAAATCAGCATGTACAGACCTACGTCATTCTTTTCAACCATTATATAATATTCTATTGTACGGGTAAACCATAATTTATTTAGCCAGTTATGTCTTTGGGGTCATTTCATTTGTTTTTATTCCTTATTACAAACAAAATTTGACTTCGGTCTTTGCCCCTATGTCCAAGTAAAGCTGGAGAACAAACCGCTGTGTGGACAGCCACGTTCTGTGGCTGTGAAGAGGACACCATCGCACGGCCCCACCAGCAGTGCAGGGGAGCATCTATTTCTCACCCCTTCACCACCCCGTGTGCTACCAAACTCCGGGTTTGTGCCTTCCCTTCCATCTGACCTTCCTAGCAGCCAGTTTAGAATGCAGGACAGTATACGTTAGCCCCACCAGGCAGGCGTGATTCTGAGCCAAGCGCCAACAAGATTAAAGGAAGGAACTGATCATAGGAAAATGCTATGAGGGGTGGCCAGGATAGGGAGAGAGGAAACACACATACACACACACTTGTACATGCCAAAAAAAAGGAAAGAAAAGAAAAGAAAAAGAAATCCTTTCATGGACATTAGGTAGTTACACAACCAACAGTCTTCTCTCACATGTGTTAGAAACTGTGAAATTAATTTGCCCTGGCATTGACAGTTGCAAATAGCATTATCCTTTTTCATTCCTTGGGTATTAGCTACAAGCAGCATATTAGAAAAAGCATCTCTAGCAATGGCCTGTTAGCAAATTGTGTTGATTCCCCAGAGTGAACGCTCTCTTATGTCCTTTAGTAGACCATCCCCTTTCCTAGGTGGTCTATATATTATAAACCCACAGAAAATGATGTGGTTTAAAAGAAAGAAAAGGGCTTTTCTATCTTTTAGTGCAGGTAAACTATCTCACCTATTTCACCGTGACTTATTAGAAATAAATGCCAGATGCAATTTTTAAAGCACTAAGAACAGGTGTAACAGTGTGTCCACTGGTAATCTGTCCTGCTCAAGCCTGCCTGACAAGGATGAACTTCTGTTCTTATGAATCACCTTAATGCACTCCTGCAGGAGATTTGCAGCAGTGTTAGTACATTTGTAAGGCTGTGGTGCTGTAAAACTTGCATTCCGGCTTTGAAATATTTATCATTACTCTTCCTCCTGTTTGCTCTGAAAACATGCCGTGGCAAACGCAGAGGAAAAGGTAAGTCCAGTGTCCTTCTCCCTCCTCAATTTCAGAAAACTCTGCCCCTGCACCATGGATAACTCCAACAGACTGGTAACCAGTGAAGAAACATGCTCCTTCTTTGCAGTTGCTACAGAATTCCTCTGTAGAAGGGAAAGGTCTATGTGTGAAAATATATTGTGCTTGGGGAGACCTCAAGGACCAGGGATCTGGGCAGAACTTGTCTGCTGGGACACAGGGTGGGAGATTAGCTGTGGCTCTGGAGGGTGGAACATATAAAGATATCACCAGAGACCTGGGAAAAGTCTGGGACCCTCTTCCATGCCCATTCCCTCAAACCCCTTAGTAGAGGTCAAAAATCACAGAGGGCTTGTTGTATTTGTTCATGGGACAAATATCTACTGAGTGCCTACTGTGTGCTTCAGGTGCTGACATAATGATTGGAGACAGGAGTCCAGGTCCCATTTGTGACCTCCTTGAGGACTGGGTGACACAGATGTTCAAATCTTGGACTCAATACTTGCTAGCTTTGTGGCTATGGGCAGGTGACTCAACATCTCTAAGCTTCCATTTCTTGATCTGTGTGATGACATGAATAAAATTTCCCCTCACAGGTTGTTGAGGGGTTATCTGTGCTGATGTAGGTTGTGCACCTACCATTCCCCAAGCCCAAGTCCTCTCTACCCCTCATCTGCTCAGGGGAGAGGAGCTGTTAGAAAGTTCTGGTAAGGATGGCTCTGGTTGTGGTTAGATAACCAGGTAGCGTTGTCAAGAATAGGTCAACCACAAAGATGTAGCACATCAGGTACAGAATAGCTTCCTCTCAGGCCTAGAAAAAGTCCTGAAAATGGTCTGTGTATTAATAAGTAAAACACAGGAGCAGACAAACAGTCAAATATTGTCTCTAGTGCTGTGTGTCTCTGGGCAATTACTTAAGCTCTCTGAACCTCAGTATCTTCAAGTCCTCACCTGTAAAATGGGGATAATTACAGTGCCCATTGCATGGGTTCATGGAGAAGATTAAATTAGATGAGGAATCACACACACACACACACACACACACACACACACACACATGCACACACACAATCACACATACATACCAGTACAGGTCACACAATAAGAAACTCAATAAATGTTGATCATCATTATTATCTTGTCATAAGAAGGGTCCTTTTTCCTAGTTTCTGGGCAATGAATACAGAGTACACACTTCCTTCCCTCAGGTGCTCATAAATTCCAGGGGGAGGCACACCACGACTATCCTATCAGATATCACCTTTAGCAAAAATACCTGACCCTTCTGCAGCCAGGACACTCCACTTGTCAAAGGCCATCGGCCTCAAACAGGAGGATTCTCCACCAGAAACATCACATATTTGACTCTAGGAAGTGCAACTAGCACACACACAAAGGTACAGACACCTTTGCTTCCTCGATGGGAAGCTTGAGTAGAGAGGAAAGGGCACTGGGCTAAGCCAGAAGACGAGGGCTGGAGACCCGAGTCAGGTGCTGCCCAGCTCTGTCACCTTGACCATCACAGTTTTTATCTGAACTAGTTTGCTTACTAACCACTGCCGTAGGATCGATCTGGTGAAGATGTTTGTAAAGAACACAGCACAGTTGAAGTTTAAGGTGATATATTGGATAATGCAGGTGGACAGTGGTCTTAAAGTCAGACTTAGGTTTGCTTTCCTGCCTTGCCACTCACTCGCTGTGTGGCTTTGGACTAGTCACATAACCTCTCTGGTGAACCTTTGTCATCACAGCTATAAAATGCAGATAATAATAGCTGCTGTGTGATCTCATGGAGCTGCTAAGTCTCAAACCAGAAAAAGTTGAATACGAAAGATCTTTGAAGTTTAAAACAAAACCATGAAGTTGTTATTTTGGGTTGAGATTCATCATAATTAGGGTATTTTAGGGGGTAGCTGTGTAGCTCACAGCCCAACAAGGAAGAGCAGAAAAGTGAAGCCTGTGCAGCCAGAGAAAGCAGGGAAAATGCCAAAACAGCAGAAGTGATTTTTCAACATAAAGTCTGACCAGACCCCAGGACCTGCAGAATTTGGGAGAAGAGTGGTGGCTAGAGGGTCTGCCTTTCTGTGATGGGAAAATGCCCCCCACGCTGGGGCTACTGCAGCCAGGGATCCCAAGAGAGTGCGCCAGAGCACAGACCCTAAACGCTGCCCCCTGAACCGTCATCCCCATTTTCTCAAGCACCTAAGGCGAGTTCCCTGTGGCCTCCTGCAAAGGCCCAAATGTCAGCACCCCAACCAGCTTGGCACGGAGGGGACCCCGTAGCCAGAGGCACTGCTGGAGCATGTTCATCTGCACTCACTGCTCCCAAATAAACATCCACAACTATTTCATTAAGCCTCACACACCTTTCCATTTCAAGTTGTTTCATTACATCCCATGAATAATGCTGCCCTTATGTTATGCTTCAAATGCCAAGTCTAGCTGGTGCACAAACATTAATTACACTGTATTTCCTGATGTTTCTGGAAAGGCAATCAGCAGCATTCCTTTTGAGAATGGTAGAGGAGTGGAAAAGGGAAATCTCCAAAATCATCTGACTCCCCAAGTTTTTGCTCTGAAATGAACATTTAATTCATATTAATTGCCGTGCTTTCTTCATGCATCCAACAGTAATAAGCTTTCAATATGACCCCACTGGAAAGAAAGTCTGGGCAAAATAAACAAATGTCAGAAAAGGACTTTTCTCTTTCTTCAAGTATTTTTCATTCTTTTCCCTTTTTTTCTTTCTTTTCTTTATGCTTACAAAACAAAGAAGGTAAGGTGCAGGCTAAAGGTCCACCCCATCGGGCAACTGCTCCACCATTTGTAGCTGCAGGATGCTCTGAGCCATCCAAGAAGTCCCAGGGAAAGAAGTATTTTCAGTGCCAAGGAGAAAGCAAAGGATCTGAGGGCCAAACCTCGCTATCCCAAAATGATGGTTATTATTTGCCTGCATTAGCTACAGCTGTTATTTTTTATCCCAAGAAAAACCTGTCACCATGGTATTGGTTGTCTTCCTGTGGTCCTCCTTCCTAATGTCCATCCTCCCTGCCACCTAGGGGAGGGACATCTGTTCCTTCCCTCGATGTCCCAAATAGCCTGTTAAAGGAGGAAAAAAATGTTACTTCACCTGCAACCCCCAAATCCCAGAGGTGTTGCAGCTTTGGCACACACCCAGCAAAGGTCAACAGCCCTGGAACGAGACCTCAGCTCCTGAACAATTTCTGTTTGCACTCCTAGTTCCTTTAGGCTTTCACATGCACACACACACACACACACACACACACACACACACACACACACACACACAGAGGCTTCTTACTTTTCCATGTCACCCTTTGGAAAAAGGAGTAAACCCTTCATCATCACAAAGCTGGTCACACAGACTCTGCCCCAATTCAGAATTTTGATTGCAGCTTGTCAGGAAAAGGGGTACAGCTGCAGGATTTGGAGAGCTTTTGTTAGATGATCAAACACTTTCAAATCTAATGCTTATTTCGAAAAAAAACGAAAAGGCTCAGCACTATAGAGACTGACTTGCCACCTTCCCCTTGACCAGGAATGCCATGGAGATCTGGTCGGAGAAGCTCTTCCCTCTCCCACAGCCTGTTGGCTCAGAAGCAGAGGTGGAGGGGCAAACCTCAGGTCAGAACTGGGTCCGCTCCAATGAAAACACTCCCCCTGGCCCCACTGTCCTGTAAGCATTGCAACTGAGAAAACGTGAGTCAAGCCAGCCTTTCTCCTCAGATTCCATCATCCTGAATACCTGGAAAGTTGCCTAAATGAGAGGAAAGGGGTTTTTTTGTTGTTTATTTTATTTATTTATTTTTGTTTTGGTTTTTTTGCTATCCAGACAGAATATCTCACAATAAGCTGCTGAAAACACATTTGTATTGCTTTGATCCGACCCTGTAACAAGAGTTACCAACTGTTGCTTTTTCCAAGAGAGCCAAAAGAATGTTTGTCATATAAATACTTGAGCATTTAAACAGAACCTTAGTAGAAGTTTATAATTTTAATTAAGTTGCACTTCTTTGAACATTGAAACATCTTTTCATGTATTTTCTGATTACAAATAAAATAAATAAAAATGATACATGCTTACAAAAACTTTAATCAGTACAGCTATGAATAGATAACATTCTCCAAACTCTCCCACCTGTGCAGACAGCATTTTTATGCATATACATTGCTTTTATGTAAAATAGCGAGAATGTGTAATACAGCATGTTCCTATTATAATGAAAACTTTGGAAAAACTTAAATGTCCACCAGTAAGGAAACAGTAAATTAAATTCTAGGACATCCATACAATGGAATACCTTGTAGTTACTAAAAGAAAGAAATAGCTCTATATCCACTGGCAATGAAAGATGCCTACAATGTGTTTTTAAAAGAGAAAATCAAGTTGTAGAACAATAAATTGTGTTCCAAACCTTAAGCATTTTCCTGTGCCTTCGACCTAGTGCACACTTCTTAGTACCTCGCTGATCATTACACCTCATTTCTCATTATTTATATTTGGGTGAATGTGACAGTTATTAATTTATCGTCTTTTAGCTATCATCCTAGCCTTCTTTGTGATATTGGAGCTGGGCCCTGTAACTATTTCTCCTTTGCTAGCTGCCAGCCCATAGCAAGGGGAGGAGCTTCTCTTTCTGATTCTGATGTGTTTTTGTTCCCTCTACCAGAGCAGCTGCCAGAAGATCAGTATGCCAGAGGTTTAAGACACTCGCTTCCTAAGGAGATTCTCTGCCACTCAAAGGGCCACTTCTTCCAGACCAGCTCTGGCTCCTGGCACTGCACAGTGAACTTCTTGGCTACCATTAGGCTGGCCCTGTCAATCAAACCCAGACTACTCACCCACTCTAGTGAGCTATTCCTATAAACCAGCCCTGGCCAGGGCCCTCTGGAACATTTCTTCACCAACACTAGGCTGCATGGTCCTGTGGTAGGCAAAGCATCTTCATCAAGGTCTGAACCTCTCAGCTTTGTGGATATACGTGGGGGTGGAAGGAGCAGATCTCTGAAGTTTTCTTTGTGTTCTCTCCCTCAGCTCTAGAGATGATGGCTGCTCCTCCTGGATTCAGTATTCCTAGATTACACAAAGCCTTCCTCCACCCCTTTTCGTAGTTAACCATTTCTTAGTACTTAATCATTTTTATATTAACTTTTCCCTGTTCAAATTAATGGTGCAGTTTCTGTTTTCTGGCTGTACCCTGACTGATGTGCTAAATACAAGAAAATGTAGGAAGAAAGAAATTCCAAAGCACCAAGCATTGAGTTTAAAGATGAGTCTATAAGATCCTCTCAATAGATGCAGGAAAAGCATTTGACAAAATTCAACACCCTTTTATGATAAGAATGCTTAACAAAATAGGCACAGATGGGGCTTACCTAAAAATGATACAAGCCATATATGACAAACCCACAGCCAACATCATACTGAACGGGGAAAAATTGAAAGCATTCCCACTGGAATCAGGGAAGGTTGCCCACTATCTCCACTTCGATTCGACATAGTGCTGGAAGTCCTTGCTATAGCAATTAGACAAGAGAGTGGAATTAAGGGCGTCCAAAAGGGGGCAGAAGAGATCAAACTCTCATTCTTTGCTGCTAATATGATATTATATCTAGAAAACTCCAAGGATTCAACCAAGAGACTCCTGGAATTGATAAATGAATTCAGTAAAGTCTCAGTATACAGAATCAATACGCGCAAATCAGAGGCATGCATATACACCAATAGCAGTCATACTGAGAACCAAATCAAAGACTCAATTCCCTTCACAATAGCAACAAAGAAAATAAAGTATCTAGGAATATATTTAACTAAGGAGGTAACAGGGAGAACTATGAAACACTGAGGAAGGAAATAGCAGAGGATGTAAACAGGTGGAAAACCATACCATGCTCATGGGTTGGCAGAATCAACATTGTTAAAATGTCTATACTACCCAAAGTGATCTACAGATTCAATGCAATCCTTATTAAAATACCAACGTCATTCTTCACAGATGTAGAAAAATTAATTTTATGCTTTGTATGGAACCAGAGAAGACCCCGTATAGCAAAAGCAATCCTAGGCAATAAAAACAAAATGGGAGGTATCAATTTACCAGACTTCAAACTATACTACAAGGCTATAGTAATGAAAACAGCTTGGTACTGGCACAAGAACAGGGACATTGGCCAGTGGAATAGAAGTGAGAACCCAGATATAAAACCATCCTCATATAGCCACATAATCTTTGACAAAGCAGACAAAAACGTACACTGGGGAAAAGAATCCTTATTCAATAAATGGTGCTGGGAAAAGTGGATAGCCACATGTAGAAGACTGAAACAGGATCCACACCTTCCACCTCACAAAAATCAATTTATGGTGGGTAACAGACTTAAAACTAAGGTGTGAAACTATTAGAATTCTAGAAGAAAATGTTGGAAACACTCTTCTAGACATTGGCCTAGGCAAAGAATTTATGAAGAAGACCCCAAAGGCAATCATAGCAACAACCAAAATAAATAAATGGGACCTGATCAAATTAAAAAGCTTCTGCACAGCCAAAGAAACTATCACGAGAGCAAACACACAAGCTACAGAATGGGGGAAAATGTTCACATGCTACACATCCGATAAAGGGCTGATAACTAGAATCTATTTAGAACTCAGGAAAATCAGCAAGAAAAAAATCAAACAAAACTACCAAAAAGTGGGCAAAGGACATGAACAGAAACTTTTCAAAAGAAGACAGCATAATGGCCAAGAAACATATGGAAAAATGCTCAGCATCTCTAATCATCAGGAAAATGCAAATCAAAACCACAATGAGATATCACTTATCTCCAGTGAGAATGGCCTTTATCAAAAAGTCCCAAAACAATAAATGTTGGCATGGATGTGGAGAGATAGGAACACTCATACACTGCTGGTGGGACTGCAAACTAGTGCAACCTCTGTGGAAAGCAATATGGAGATACCTTAAAGAGATACGAATAGATCCACCATTTGATCCAGCAATCCCATTACTGGGCATCTACCCAAAAGAACAAAAGACATTCTATAAAAAAAGACATCTGCATTCGAATGTTTATAGTGGCACAATTCACAATTGCAAAGATGTGGAAACAACCCAAGTGCCCATCAATACATGAGTGGATTAATAAAATGTGGTATATATGTATACCATGGAGTACTATTCAGCTATAAGAAACACTGGTGATATAGCACCTCTTGAATTTTCCTGGATAGAGCTGGAACCCATTCTACTAAGTGAAGTATCCCAATAATGGAAAAATAAGCACCACATGTACTCACCAGCAAATTGGTTTCACTGATCAATACCTAAGTGTACATATAGGAATAACATTTATTGGATGTCGGGCAGATGGGAGGAGAGAGGCGGGGATGGGTATATACATACATAATGAGTGCAATGCACACCATCTGGGGGATGGACATGCTTGAAGCTCTGACTGAGGGGGGAAGGGCAACATAACCTAAACAGTTGTACCCCCATAATATGCAGAAATAAAAAATAAAAAAATAAAGATGAGTCTTTGGGAAAATAATGACTAAGAAATTGTTTGGCAGTTTGGAGACAAGACTTAAAGGGCAGGACCTGGACTTTGCAACTCAAGCATCCGTTAAACTTTCCCTCATTTTCTGTTTAAACAATGAGCCGCAGGCAAATGGATCCCTCTCATAGTTGTGAATAGAGATAGTATGCTGGTTAATTTTAGGTGTCAGCCGACTGGATTAAGGGGCACCTAGAAAGCTGGGAAAGTGTGACTTCAGGGTGTGTCTGTGAGGACATTTCCAAAGGAGATGGGTGTGACGGTCCATGCACTGCGTGGAGAAGATCTACTCTCAATGTGGGCACCATCCAATAAGCTGGGGGCTCGGATAGAACAAAATGGCAGAGGAAAGGTGAATTTTCTTGCTCTCTCCTAGAGCTGGGACACCATTCTTCTCCTGCCCTTGGATGTCAGAACGCCAGGCTTTCTAGCCTTTTGTCTCTGGGACTTGCACCAACAGCCTCCCCAGATTCAGGCCTTTGGCCTCAGACTGAGAGTTACACCAGCAGCCTCCCTGATTCTAAGGTTCTCACACTTAGGCTGAGCCATGCTGTGGGCACCCCAGGGTCTCCAGCTTGCAAAGAGCCTAACATGGGACTTCTCAGCCTCCATAACCATGTGAGCCAATTCCCCCAATAAATCCCCTCTCATAAATATCCATACACACACACACACACACACACACACACACACACATACCCTATTGGTTCTGTCTCTCTGGAGAGCCCTGATTCAGATAGTAAACATAGGAAATGCTTGGGCAAGGGACAGCCCCATGGGATTTGTTTCCGTTGAGAGGTCTGGTGGGAGTTCACGTAGGTTCAGGTAAGTCCATAGGCACGATGGGGAATTTCGTTCCCTCAACTCCCTCAAGATGTGAAGAGCCCTACCCCAGTCTGGGGCAGTGACTTCATGTGGAAAGACAATAAAAGGGGCTGGGATAGCCACATGGACCCGTCAGACTGATGGCCAGCAGACCATGAGCAGATGCTGACGACAGGAAGGACAGCTGAGGCAGTTCTCGACTTGCGGTGCTTGGTCCCATGGAAACGAAACTGGGTGATGCACCTGCCGTGAATTTTCTCCCGCCAGTTCCTTAGCACTAGAAACAGACAGGACTTGCTGGGAAGGAAGATCGGGGGATCCCTGGCTGGGGGCTTCATTCCTGTCCACATGGTCCCTCCAGTTTGGGCTCATCCCCTCATCTCAGGAGCCACCAGTCTCTCCCCTATGTCATCTCTTTACCCTTCTCCTTCCCCCAGCCCACAACGTTAACCCCAGGGACCAATAGCTGATCATTCTTCTTCATGACATCTTTTTCCAACTCCTTCAGTTTTCCTCATACCTGCAAAGCCAATAATCCGACTCTTTTGTTCTGTGGGTTCACTGCAACCACCCCTCCCCACCCCAGGAAAAGGGGACCTGTCATCAGGTGGCCTGTTGGAGATTCACAGGGCTACAGGGGACAAGAGACAGAAACAAAGGTCCAGTTAATGTATCAAAATGTTGCCCAACACTTTGGGTAAATAAGTATGCTTCATAATTATGTGACCAGACCAATATACTTAGATCGATGTGAATATCAGATAAACAAAAGAACTAACAAAATAAAGATGTGGAACAGACATTGGAAAACTTTTTCTGTAAAGTACCAGCTAAGAAATAATTTATGTTCTGTGGATAAAGAAGCAAAATCAAGAATACTATATAGGTACTTATGTAACAAGAGAGAACAAATTTTCATTAGATTTTTATTAACAAAATTTAAAATATAATAATAATCAATGAGTATAAATGTTGTAATATAGATCTACTAATGAGAAAAATGGGATTTTGTGTCTTGGGGGTAACAGCTCACTCACTTGGGGTTCAAAGTTAGTATTCCCTATGATCATATCAATTGCAAATGTTCATCAGTAAAAACTATTTTTAGCTTGTCTGCTGTATAAAAACAGACAGCCGATCAGATTTGGCCCACAGGTCCACAGGCTGGGGTTTACCAACCCCTGATTTAGAATGTTCGTGGTATAGAAAACAAATTTGTGTTGCAGTGGAAAATTATAGCTCATCTAGGCAACCCATCCAGTTCATCTGATTCTAGATTTCTCTTATCTTTGCAATACATGATAACTCCATAGGTTGCGGGTAAGAGATAGACATGTGGATTCTGTCCTACCTGATAGGGGGTTGACTGGCTTCACTCCACGAAAAAAACATTTGTACATTCATTTCAGCGTTTCTTATTCCATGTAAATTTGCTCTTTTTGGCTTCTTTTTGAACCAGTTATAATCTTTACCTGGTTTCCTCATGAACAAAATCTCTAGCATGAGTTTATTTCTTCATCTGTGTGACAGTCAAGGTTTTTCTTTTTTGAAAAGTATCTTTTAGCCATAGTAAAAAGGTATGACCAGTTATTCAATGCTATAACCAGTTAAGCCAACTGTCTTAGTTTTCTATTGCTGCTATAACAAATCACCACAAACTTCTGGCTTAACACAGAAGACCAAAATGAATCTCACGAGGCCATAATCAAGGTGTCTGCGTGACTTGTTCCTTCTGGAGGCTCCAGGAGTACTGATGCTCCTTGGCTTGGGGCTTCAGACACCTGCTGCATTCCTTGTACAATGACTGTCGTGGCTACATGGCACTCGCCCAGAAAAGCAAAGATAATCTCCCCATCTCGCAAACCTTAACAACCTTCACTTAATGATATCTGCAAGGTGCTTTTTTGCCATAGAAGGTAACACTCACGGGTCCCAGGGATGGAGACATATGTTGGGCAGAGGGGGTGGTGCATTACTCAGCCTACCACATCAAGTAAAAGTAGGAAAAGCAAAAACTAGAAAATAAACCCCCCCCAAAAAAAATAAAGGGCTAAAATCCTGCTAGAGCTCTTTATCAAAGATTGTTTTAAATGTTGTAAATAAGGGATATACCAAATAAATTCTAATACATACATCCATAACTGAAATACTATGCAGCTGTTCTAACAAACAAGTTAGGTCATCATGTATTGCATTCCATTCCATAGCAGAGAAAGATTTTTTGAGATACTGCAAATGAAAAAAACAACATAAACAGTGTAACTCCATTTGTGTACATTAAAAAAAAGAATACTATACATTAGAATGTGTAGCTAGATGGATTCTAGGTGCACCACAAATTGGTGTTGGTGGTTATCTCTAGAGGGGAAGGTGGGATCTAGGAGGGATATGAAGGGAACTTTCACTTTTTATTTATTTACTGAGGAATTATTTGGAGGTTTATAATATTACATTTTACATTACATATAATGTTTTTAAATCACAGTAATGAAAATGTTAAGGACAATCCAGAACAGACCAAAAAAACCCTTCCCTTCCTCCTCTGGCAGTATTTTCCCAGCCCTCCTGAGAAGCTAACTGCTGCACACCTTCAGGGCTGTGTTAGAGAACAAAGAAATGCTCGTGTGGAGGTGGAAGGGGAAGGACAGGCAGAGATGAGTGGTCTCTCCCCAGAGGCAAGCACATGCTTGCTCAGCTCTCAGGCTACAAAAAGCACTGTGACCCCCAAGTAGGAGGCTTCTCATTAAGTTCCACCCCCCTGAACTTTTTTCTTCCGCAGGCAAACTCTGAACAGAGCTGGTACGTTGGTTGCTGTCAGAACATTCTACCGTGTTCATGTGGATCATTTCCTTCTTTGATATCCTGCCACTGTTAGCTGGGTCCTAATTAACAGCCAATATGTAACACAATGCAAGTTCTAGAAATGTGCAGTTTCCAAGAGCAGCCGGCTTCCCTCTTATTATGTTAATAATGAAGATATTCCCCGTGGTACCTTGGGACAGCGTATCTGATAAAAAACCAGCAGAACAACTACATGTTCCAGATATTCATGCTGAATAAACAGAACAAGCAGAGATGGTAACAGCCCCGACACAGCCCTTCACAGGAATACAAATTTGCAAAACTGCCATTTAAAATCCCCTGTGTTTGCTCCATTAACTGAGCACACTTCGCTCCATCTAACATCCAAGACTAAAATGGTAGCTGAATGGGGCACCGATTAGATTATCCCTCTGCACCTGAGGCTAGAAGAAGCCCAGGTAGCTTGCTTCTGCATCACTTGACCTAGTTCAAGGATCACAGTACTGTTTAGTAAGGGCAGCGTTCGCTGCCCGCTCCGCAAATCCACAGAGGAGCCATCGGTCTCAACCGACGTGTGCACTGATTGCTTACTGCAGTCTCTGCCAGGTGCTAATCGAGTCATCACTCTTGTGCCTCACGATCGTGTACTAAGCCCCCTGTTTAAGTTCGAAGACCCACATATACACAAAAACAGTATCACAGACCCCTGCGAGATGAAAGATCTATTTTTAGCATTTACTGATTTAATAAATACACATTGAAAAAATCAATTATGAGTTCAGCGGCTCTTTAAAATAAATTTACATCTTATAATAAAAACAATTTTACATATATTTGAAAATATTTATGTACCTATTTTTGACACATTATTAATCCACTCCACAGACAACAGATCCACGGATCTCTTGCAATATTTCCTTAGCCACTGATCTAAGAGTCCTCAGTCTGTCATTTAGGAATCAATAGTATAGAGTATGCAAAAGAGAAAATGGCCTGGTTTATGCCTTTAAAGATCCTAACCGTTTAAAAATGCCTGCAGTCAGGGCGGTGCAAAGGGGCAAAGCCGATGGAAGCCTGGAGGAAGCAGTGGTGGTGGAAATGGGGAGAAAGCCAACACAGTGGGAGGGACGACCGAGAGGTGACATTGTAGGCGTTAGTGACTGCCTGGCTTGGGGGTCCAGGTGGAGGGAGAGCCTCAAGGAGATGCCCCTGGATCCTCTGAGGGCTAAATGATGGGGTCTTTTACCAAGACAGGGCCACAGAAGAGGAGTGAGTCTGAATGGCTCCTTGTACATTTCTGTTTCTGGCTCCCCAGAATGGTCCCTCCTCACAAACAGGGCGCCATCCTCAGTGCATCTGTGGCCACAATGAAGGTCCCATTTCACTATTACCCAGAAATGAGTCCATTTCAACTATTGTCTGTTAGTGTCCAGGAAATCACAGCATATCACAGGATCTTGGGAGGAAACATCTTCTTGTGAAGCCACCCATCAAGGACAATTTGGGTATTCACACTGAATCCAGGGTCTTTCCTGTTCTCTGATTTCTAGCAAGACCAGTGTCATATTTGTAGGTAAAAGGTGGCAAAGCTGTTCTCTCTAAGCACTTTGCCTTTCTGTTTACTCCATTGCTTGGAGGCTGCAGAAAAGAGGCCAAGGGAGGAGACTGTAACCACTGTCATGTTGCAAACACTACTGACTGTAGTAGAAATGATTACCATACTTATAATTGTATAATAAGTATCACTGCATTTGTGGGTCTCTTACAACTACCAGGCACTGGGCTATGCAGTTTACTTTTGTTAGCTCAAATATCTTCTCCTTGGAGAAGCCTTCGAGATCATTCAATCTCTCCACCTCCTCCCCATTTTTCTCTATATATCCATGAATTTTATGGGCTTCATAGCACTTCTCACCCTCTATAATTATCTTATTTACTGATTCCCTAATGTGTCACCTGCATCCAACTCTAGTCAGTAACCTCCATAATTAGAGCGAAAACTTGTCTACTTATCAACTCCTCTATGCCTAGAGATGAACCTGGCATCCAATGGACAACTTTTTTTTTCATCATTTGATTGATAAATGATTGTATTTAAACATTTTCACAACCTATGGGGTAGATACTAGTATTGACTTGACTTTTCTGAATGTGGACACCAAAGCTTAGAAAGATTAAAAAAAAAATGACCAAAATCACACAACTACTGAGGGGTGGTTAGGATGCAGATCAAACTCAGACTGATGTTACAGCTGGAGTTCTCAGGCCAACACTGCGTACGGGCCTAACCTTGACCAGCCTTTCACAGCAGAAGCAGACAAGAATGTAAGTGGCTCAACATGTCGCATCATGATTCCCAAACAAGAAAAAGCTCCTAGGGTACTAGAAGTTATTATCTTGTCCTACAAAAGGCAGTAAATTCAAGAGAGGACCCACAGAGCTGTCACTAAGAGTTACATGAAAAGGACTCCAGAATGGGGGCAAAGAGGCGTGCTGCACACCTCTCTTCCTAGGTCAAACCCTGGTACTCCAGCGGACCTGGGTAAGACTTGCAAACCCAGTATCCAGAATGGCAGCTGGAAGGATGTGTTTAAAGAACATGAGAGCGCGAGTGAAGCAAGAGGGGGAAAAAGAAAGAGTTATTTATTACTCTTGATCCTTAGGGCATTTTAGCTACAGCTGGTGCGGCCACCTCATTCTCTCCCACAGGGTTCCTATGGGATTCTCTGCCCGCCCACCTCACGAGACTGATCAGAAGAGGAACCGAGTAGACAAATGAAAGCCAACTGGGCATAAGCCTGGCTACAACCAGAACTTACTAAATGGCTATTACTGTTGTTGTCAGAACTCTTGGAGTCAAGACAGATGGACCCCGCAGCAACCTGGTCGACTCAAGGTACCTGTCTCATCTGGTTTTCACAAACACGGCAAGGGCAAATATCTTCATCTCAGTCAAAAATCATGCGTGTGTCAAGGCTCATTTCCTCTGACAATGAATGGAAGGTGCAAGTGAGATGAGACAGAAAAATAAGGAAATATAAACATTTACATATGTATTTGTATATGTCAGTGCATATATGTGTTCATGCATTCATTTGACAGTGGCTTTAATGAAGCTGATACAGGTACATAAACTGAGCTTGAGAATATATTGCATCTGAATTTCTCACTGCTATTTACTTCATGCTGCTTTGAGATTGCTACCTTGGACATAGAATGAGAGCAGGAAATAAGCTTCCCTTTCGTAAAAGAAAAAAAAAATGAGTGGCCACCCTTTAATGTGCAATGAACAGAGTATCTCATACATGATTAGCTTTATGTTATCTGTTTAGTAAGAGCAAGACAGCATCTCACCAAGCCTTTCTTTAGACCTCTACGCATCCCACTCCCAGTCAAAGAAAAAGCCTTTCCAATCAGACTTGCCACCAGATTGCTTAACGTTGAGGATGACAGCATCGACTGACCAGGCCACAGGCGCACTACTCACTCTGTCCAGCAGAGGGTGCTCTATTTGACCAATGAACCCCAACTCCCAATTTCTCACCCAGCTGTGTTTGCCTGGATGACACAGTCATTAAGTGTAATTATGAAAGCACATGACTAGGTAGCTTTGAAAGTGGGAAGAACAGGAATATCTGTACAGCTTCTGAAAGTTTCTGGCACAGAGTTAAACCAGTTATGACCCCATCTCTGTCTTTGAAAGTTTGCATATAACACAATTCAAAAAAAGAAAAAAACAAAAGGAAGGAAAAAGTAAAAGGTGAATCTAACCAAGCAAAAATTAGAAAATTAGGTTAGGAGCCATGAATTTTAACGTGCAAGCTCAGAAAAGGGAAGAGAAGGAAGTAGACAACAAAAATCCAAATTAAAAGTCTCTATGTGAGTGATGACGATAGCTCTGATTGGGCAGTCAGGTGGATTAATCAGGGGAATCTGAGTAAACTCAGCTGGACAATTTGCCATTACTCTGCCAAAGGCTCTGATATTTACCAACTGAATGTAGTCAGAATTGGATTCTTGGAGTAAATAGACAGTTTTGAAATGAGTGATAATGAATCGCCCTGTGGATATGATGGTCTTTGCCCCAGGTGTTGCGATGGAGCAGGACTGTCTCAGAAATGCTCCACGGCCCCCTCCACCCTGCAGCCAGCCTGGCTGTCCCGCTTTGGTGAGGACCAAACAGCTTCCCTCCTGCAGTGTCACTTTCTGGATCAGGCAGGGAGCATGCGGGCGGGGCAAACAAGAGGTAGTTAGTCAATTAAATGACCACTAGACCTTAGGTTGAAACTTAACACCCAACTTAAAAGGTACTCTGGCTCAGGGAAACTAGAGATGTAAGTGTCATGTTTTGCAGCCAGGCTGGCAACTTTTACAATGCACAGGGGTCATCGTGGACAGTGATGGATGGATGATTACAGAAGTCACTGGGCTGAAGTGGAGTTTCATGATCTATGAGGAAGGTGCTGGCCACTGTAAAGTGAAGTCAGGTTCTGGAAACTTAAATAAGTGTTTATGAAAAGCAGGAAAAGGTCTGGGGGCCTGGACCAGTAATGACTATTTGGCACCTTGTGGGGACTCAGGCGGCTAACCATGCAGACCTCACTTTAAACTGGGAAGGCAGTTTCACTGCTTCAAATTAAATTGAACTTGAAATTGGGAAGGCATGATCCTTTTCAAAGGATGCTTTCCTCTGTGAAACACTGAGTGTCATTAGAAAGGAGAAGGAGTGTTCTGGGAACCTTTACTCCCCTATGATCTGGTGTCCAATGGGCCACCAGAGCTGCAATGGAAGCATAGCATAAGGAAGCAGGAGAGGAGAATATGGGTTTTTTAATCTAATTCTGACTTCCCCTATGGTAGTTAAGAAAATGCCTGTTTAGTGGAATGTGAAATTCACAAGGATTATTATTATCTGCTATTATGCATAAGGGTAGCTAAAAAAGCTATTAAGTCCATTACCATATTTAACTATGATGCTTAAAAAGGAGAGACCTTAAGTGCCTTTGTAGATATTTTCATTTATAGGGTTTCAGAATACCAGGGCTTTGCATTATTCCCATGATGCATCAGTTTAAAATACATACATAAGAATACATATCTAATATGAACATCTATATCGTTTATATATTGATGTAGCAGCTTGAAATAACAGTAAAAATTTATTCTCTCACACAGTTTCCACGGGTCAGAAATTCAGGAGCAGCTTAGCCAGCTTGGGTCTCTTGTAAGGTTGTAGACAAGCTACCAGCCAGGGTTTCAGTCATCTGAAGGCTTACCTAGGCTGACAGGATCCACTTCCAAGACAGCAAGTCAATGCTAGCTGTTGGTAGAGACTTCACTTCCTTACCACATGGGCCTCCTTCAGGGCTACTTGAGTGTCCTCACAACATGGCAACGGGCTTTCCCAACATGCTAGTAAAAGAACATGATTATACTTGCTTAAATAAATTAGGAAGGTGTCCTTTTATTTAATAAAAGTCCTAAGGTAAGTGATGTGTGACTGGAATAGTAGCTTCACTAACTCATCAGGCACACAGTATTCTTTTATCATTCCATTCTGCTATCCTTCTTACAGTACCTGAAGATTGCCTCCTTGTTCAACATGGCTGCTAGAGATCCAGCCATCTTTCCACAATCCAGCAGAAGGTAGAAGTTAGAAGGGAAAGGCAAATATAGGCCCATACCAGCTGTCTACCTCACAGTTCTATTTTCCAGATGATCTACCCAATAACTTCTGTTTTCATCTCATTAGCCAGAATAACCAAATCAAGTTGTAATGAAGTATAGAAAATATATATCTCAGACAAGCATATTGTCACTCCAAGTAAATTCAGCTTTTGTAACTAAGGAAGAAGAAAAATAAAATGGACATTGGATCAGTTTCTGACATATCCATTTTGTACAGTTCTCCAGAAAGTTTTGTCATGTCAGAATTCCCACATGATATTTTCTCAGATTGACATATACTTTAAAAGATCGATGATCCAAGGTCAGAATAGAAAAGAAAGCGGAAAATGAGCGGGTGGGAAGTAACCACGGCAGAGAGATGCCTGTGTTTGGTAACAGCATACATTATCCTGGGAATTATCTTATTGTAGGGATCAGAAGGTTGCCACATTCCCCCAAGTTTTAGCGGTTTCAAGAAATGAAGTAGAAAGGACAGCTGCTTTGTGGCACTATCCCACCATAACTGGGGTATCCCTTTCCAACGTGATTGGGGAGCCATTTGAACATTAGGCTGAAATTCAAAGCTGTTTTTCCATTCTCTCTCCCTGACATTTACAGTAAAAAACTGAATTCTCTGCCTAGTAAACTGTGAGGCACTGTCGTTAGTGGGTGTTGGAAAATGATGCAGAAACAAACACAACATTATTTATGCCAATGGAAACAGTAAATCACCCTTCCTTTGCACCCAAATGACACAAGTGCAAATCAAAAGTTCTCACACCTCAGAAGGAAAATATCCCACAGATTTCTTAGAGGAAGGAATTACATACCTGCCTATACAATGCAATAAATGTCCCTTTTAAAATGAAATAATTTCTGAGCTCCTCAGCGCAAGACTTGTGGTGAAAAAGACAGCGCCAATATTAAAATTTAATATACTCAATATTGTCATGTTACAATAAATCAACCAGTAAAAAGCAGCAAGGTTTTTTTTTTTTTCCTACTCCTAAAAAGAGTTACAGTGCTTTAATTTGAATGGATGTTGGGTTACGATTACGAGTTAGGATGGTGAAAAGTATGAATTTGTGCCTCTATAGCAATCATACAGGGTTGCATAGAGCAGTTTATATAATATGCAGTGTACTGTTCTGTCAGTGTCAATGAGCATCTGCTTCTGTTATTAATTCAATAGACTATAAAGATGACAAGTTTAGAAGCTGAAATAATGATAAAGTGAAAGCTTTGAATAGTTCAATCTTTCCAGCTTCATGGGGCTTTGCCAAAGGTTGTCTAGTTTTACTCTTAGACTTAGGTGTGTGCAGATTGGTTTGCCTATTTATTAGTAATAAAAGAAAACTCTGTAGCTCAGAGGAGAAACTTGTCTAGGAGGTAGATTTCTCATCCTATTATCTACATATGAGATGGATCCTGTTGAGATCATTTCCATCCATCACTGGAGTTCAGAATCAGACGAACCTGATTTAAATCCCAGCTCTGCCGTGCAGCAACAGTGTGTAGCCTTGGACATGCTACTGAATCTTCACAGGTTCAGTTTTCACCTGTGGACATTAAGGCAAGAGGTGTTCTAAGTTGCGGGACTGGTGGGAGGAACACCTGATAGAAAAAAGAGGAACCTCGTATAGGTACTGAGTAAATGCTGCTCCCTGCCCTTTCTGAACTTGAAAATCAGAATTGTGTCTCTGCAGTCTGTATGCTTTCCCACCAAATAGATCTTTGACCTGTTTCCTTAGCTCATTATTCTTAGCAGATGAAATGCATCTATACGTGTAAGGTGATGAATGGTGCAGCACCCACCATCATCACCACTGTCGTGAGAGATTGCTGGGTTCTATCTATGGCACCACCAGAGATCGTACAAATGACCCCAACCCCACAGATTCCTCATTATGGCATGAGTCGGGGGGAGAAGGAGGGGGTCCATAACAAAGTGTCACTATTTTAATCGCCAAAATATGTTCAGATACCCCTTTTCTATCCTTTTATTATTACAATTAGTCACAATAAGGCCAAACCGAGACCCCAGGAAGCCCTGCCTTCCTGCCCTGTGTGCCCTGCTGGGTTCTGATTTATGAGAGTTTAAGGACACAGAGGAACAAGACTTGTGGCACAGATCCACTCCTGCCCTAATCCCAGGGTGAAGGAGAATGCCGCCACCTCCCCCCCGGGGAAGAGAGCCACAGGGGGCAGCTGGAGTCCCTTCAACAGAGCACAGCTTTGTGGGAACAGAAGCCTCCTGCAGCTGTGCCCAAGCAGCGCTCAGCCTGCATCTCCCGGTGCTGGTTTACAGAGCAGCCACACCTTCCATCAAAAGCAGAATGGGCAGCGGCACCGCTGCCGTCTATGCTGATTTGTTAGCCAAAGATCAATCATCGCGGCAGACAGAAATACAAGGGAGATTACAGTCCACATGGTGAATGTGAGCGCCTGCCCAGGGAGGGCGATGCAAGGAGGAGTGGGGAGAGAAATGATGGATGGGCTTAAACAGATAAAGTTTCTCTTGTGGCAATGTCACATCACTCTTAAATAGAAAATGTGATTTATTTTCCCCAAGGCAAGGGCTGGGAGACACGAGGGGAGCAGTCCAGTTTCCAGGAACTTTGACTTCCTAGCATTGGGATGAGACACTGACTTGGTACTTTTCCCAAGAAGAGATCTGAACCATGAAGACACAGTGCCCAGAGGTGTCAGGCTCTCAGGTGAGACGGCTATGGGAATGATCCTGAAGTCTGGATCCTAAGTCACAGGGCCACCCACGGGGCATCAGTGAGGATCCCTCTGGCCAGCCAGGCAAGGAGCGAACCTGGCCAGCAAGGCAGCTGTTAGATTTGAGGGGTTCCAGGTATCCAGGCAGCAGCCATCTTCAGCAGAGACCCGCACTCTTCATGTGTAGAAGTCTGTTTCCCATTGTTCCTGCACTGCTTTAGCACTGGGGGCTGTGGTAAAACTCAAGGGGGAGAGAGACTATCAAGTCGGGCTTTCCCACAATGTTCAATGTGGTATTAGGACCGGAGTTAATTTAATTGGGGGGTGAGGGAGGAAACATCACAGGTGTTTTGCATGAATTTCTATTAAACAAATAAAGTGCCTTAGAATAGCAACTGCCCTATGGGAGGAGCTTCACTAAATATTAGCTATGATCATTATCACAAAGAATACAAGTGGTGCAGGCATCTCCAAAAGGTAGCTATTATTATGTGAAAGTACAACAGATTTCCCAAGTGATGCCTGGAACACTCTAGGGCAGAATGAGCTTGTGTTAGTTTACCCAGGCTGCTGGAACAAAATGCCGTAGACTGAATGGCTTATAAACAACAGAAATGTACCTCCCACAGCTCTGGAGGCTGAGAGCCCAAGATCAAGGCTCCAGCAGATTCAGTGTCTGGTGAGGGCCTCACAGACAGTGCCTTCTCAATGTGGCCTCACATAGGAAAGGACAAACAGGCTCCCTGGGGCCTCTTCTATAAGGGCACCAATCTCATTCAGGAGAACTCTGCCTTCGTGATCTAATCACCTCCCAAAGTGATTGGAGCCCCACCTCTTAATACCATCACCTTAGGAGTTAAGTTTCAACATGTGACTTTGGTGGGGACACAACATGCACCTCTTTCTTGGACTTGACCCTGCCCTAGGTAGTTTATCATGTGACTTTGGTGGGGACACAACATGCACCTCTTTCTTGGACTTGACCCTGCCCTAGGTAGTTTATCGGAAAAAGGAGAATTTAACAAAAAGGAAGATATTCTCTGTATTTGCACTGTGACCAGTAGCAGGACAGGCCCTAGGCTGGTGAGTGGCCAGGGCAAACAACACCACCCATATTATTTTTTCAATTATTTTACAATATGGTATTTTATCTTAGAGAAATCACAATAAAATTTGGTCAACAGTAATCTAGAAGGAAAAGTGAAGCAATCAAGATCAAGGTCATCAAAACACTAGCTAGCATCTGCCCTGAGTGCTATTGCCAAAGAGTGGCAAGCTCCCGTCCTAGAGTACAGGAACAAGAGAGGCATGGTTATTGCTAAGAATCCATCTTAGGCACCAGCTACAAGAGTAAGAGTGACCTTCTATTTCTTCTCCGGTCCGCAGCTTCCCTGAGTCATTCCAGTTCCAAGGGCCTGGTCCTCCCCGCGGTGTAGACCCTTGGAAGGAACAGGCCTCACTAGGTCAGAGTACAGGATCGAAGGAAGCAGGGTTCACGGGGCCCACAAAGCAAGTGCAAGTGGCCAGACCACCAGCCAGGGGCACTTGGGGCAGATCCACCTCCAACAAACTAATTGCAAAGCAACCCCTGGCTCTATACAATTCTGGGTATATTTGTCCTCTTACGCATCATCATATGCATTTCTGGGGAGAGAGGAAAGACAGTGCTTATTTCCACAGATCCCTAGATCCACTGATAACCTTCATAAGTCTATAAACTGGACTCTGTGTCCTCTTAGGCTGCCAGGCAGATAATAAGTTCCAGATTTTTTCCTTCATTTTGCGGAAGCAAAGCCAGTATCCCTGGGCTACCTCCCCATACCTTCTTCACAGCTTGAGGTTTCAGGTAAACACATTGAGCGTAGCTTTCTACTTCATGTGAGGAGGAGTGTAGGATGGTCCAAAAAAGAGCCGAAAGAAGGAATATGATTGCCTATGTACAGAAATTTCCATTAGGCTCTTTCTGTTATACTGCCATATTTTAATTATTTTCTGTATAGGCACTGCAGCCACATGGAAAAATATCCCAATAATACCAGATGGTTATTACAGTGAAATGTGGCCTTCTTCCCATCTCTACAAGCAGTTTCCCAATGTATTTCCCTAGCACCAACTGCCAATGGTTACCAATTTCTCAGGTATCCCTCCAGGGATATTCTGTCTGCATAAACATAATTCAATTATCAGACTCTTTCCATACATCAATCCATAAGGCATGACTCATATTTCCATTTAAGAAGCAGAGCTTGAGATGTTGAAGGAAACCACCCTGATCTGTCACATTCAAATGATGGTTCTACTAGCACCATTTGGCAAAATAACTTCCCCAGCACACATCGCAATGAGCACACAGGGATTTCTCCTCCAGGCAAAGATGAAAAGATTCATCTGTTTGTTCACTGTATGTTGAACATCTCTTATGTACCAGGCCCCAAGCAGGGCACTTGCGAGTCAGTTCACATCTAGAAAGAAGAAAGAGTCCTTCTGAACCAGTCTCTGGACACAGCACGACAGGAGAATGGCTTCTGCTAACACATTAGACAAACAGGGAAAACAACAACAAACCTGTCTACACCAACTGGGGGGTCAGTTTTGGTTTGAAATAGGAAACCTGAACAAAATGCCGTCTTTCTCTTCTAAATGAGATACGTCATCTTACTGCAATCTAACTTTTTATCCTATTCAAATAAAGTGTCCAGAGGAGGTGCGAAAGAGCAAGCCGCCCAGAGGCAGGCAGGGTCTCTGCGTAGCAGGTACAGGCTGGGCGGAGAAGGCAGAGTCCCGTGGTTCCCCTGCTGCTACCGTCTTGTATCTTCCCTGGGTCTTTTTCAACATGTCAGCTCTCCACAGGCAACTGGATTGTATTGTTATTAATTATAGGAGAAATGCTTTGGAATGGATGTACCACGTTTGTTAAAAGAAGAAAGAGCCCTTGATCAACACTTTGACAAATGCCCAGTCAGATGCGTAGTTGGGGGTGGGAGGGAATTCTTTCCAAAGAAGAACCGATCAGAAGCAGGCTTCATTGGGGTAAAAGATGAAGATTTTACAACAGCAGCCCCAGATCGAAGTCAGCACAATCACATTCCGGCTGGCTTTCAAAAGGACCGATTCTCCCAGGCATCACCTCCAACCCCTACACACACACACACACACACACACACCACACACACACACACACACACACACACACACACACACACACAATCACGCAGATGGACTGAACTACTAAGTTCCCCTTTGCCTAAAACTTTCCAATTCTATTACATTGCCTTTACTTACAGACTGTGTGCCAAAGTAATCTTCCAAAGAAATCAGATTTGGACAGTAAATAAAGGTTTATTGAGTGAACATGTTATAAATCTTTGACGAAAACATTTCCCTGGGATGTTTTTTTCTTTATTTCTAATCAAAATCCACCCCTTCGTTCTCTCCTTCCATCCCCACCAGCACCGTCTCCTCTCTCAAACACAGCTGCTGTTCCAATCCTAGGGTGAGTCAGAAGCAAGGAAAATAATCAACCCTCCTTACACCCTCAACTCCCCAACAAAGAGAAAGTCATGAAGCCCTTGAGCAATCCTGAAACTAGAGTCTGACAGTGAAACATAGCATCTCCTCCTCTCACCTAAGGGTCCTGCAGGCAGCTGCCTCATCCCAGCATGTTTTAGAGAGATGGAGAAAGAGCCTGTTTACTTGATCTCTTTGCTTAGATCCAATGAAGGGCAGAGGATAGGCTTGAAGTCATTCTCATCACTACGGTCCATCACCAAGTAGCCATCTCATAAGCAATGATTGCCCACTCTGTGCCCAGCACATGCATGGTGACAAAGGATAAAAGTTGGCCAAGACAAAGTCCCTGCCCTAAAAGAGTTCTGTGTCCAAGGGCAGAACAAGCTTAGTAACAGACACGCTGCCATACGGTGTGCCTAAAACAATTGCAGGGTAGGGCAAAATTCTGGGGGGCTATAGAGGAGATGTCTGTGGACATGGCTGGGCTCTGGGAAGCTGAAGGGGTCTAAAACAGAGCCCCCAGTCACAGAGGATCACAGCAGTTTCTAAAAACTTGAGATGGGCAAAATTTAGCAAAGAAAAGAGAGTTTGGAAGAGGAGAAATAAATGGGGTGGTGGAAGGAGAATGTAGAATAAAACCTGCATATAAAAATAAACCAATCACCCTGATTCAATCATTACACACTATATACATGTATCTGTGTATCATGTGTACCCCAAAATATGTATACCCCAAAATCATGTGTACTCCAAAATATGTAGAACTATGATATATCAATAAAAAATACAAAAGAAAAAAAATAGAGAGAGTCACATCCAAATGGCCATTGATTGAACAAGCATCTGGCAGAGACAAAGTGAGGAGAATAAGGAACCCACCATTGTCTGTTGGAGGAAACTGCAGTTACAAGGTCTGGAGACCCAGGGTTTTTGATCCCACAGGTTTGGAGATGAGCCTGAACCTCCCATCCAGGGGCCTCCCCAGGATGTGAATCCAGATGAGACCCCATGGGCCCTGTAGAAAAGACAGAGAGGCCCACTGCTGTCCTGGAGGACATCCCAGCACTAACAAAGACACAAAAACAATCGGAGGTCGGCCCCTGGGGCTGTGAGGGCTTGGGTAATAGTCACAAAAATACCCCTTTATGACTGCTTGAGAGTCTCTCTTCCTCACCAGTGGTCTCCCCAAGGTCAGAGCGCACATCTTGCTAAATCTGTGGCATTTCTGGACCTGGCCTCTGTGTTAATAATATTAAATGTTAAATACATGACTAGGTCACCTGGTAGTTTTCATAACGATTTTATGTCTATTAGCACATTTAATCCACTCCTATAAACCCCAGGTGTTGAGTTTTAGAAATTCCACTTTAGAATTGGAGAACTGGGACTTTGAAGAGATTAACTGGCTTTTTAAGATTATGCAGCTAGAAAATAGCAAGGCCCCACATGACCTGTCTCCCTCCGTAACCTCGTGGTTCACCTCTCACCACCATCGCCGCATCCGCCCTGTGGAACCGCAGCCATGGGCTATGCTGGTCCTCAGTGCTCTGCTCTCTCTCATCTCCCTCATCTCTGCGCACTCACCAAGCAAGGGTGTGTGCGGGTTCCATGCACCAAGGACTGTGCCAGGGGCTGGACATGCCACCGTAAGTCGAAGTCCCTCCTTGGATGGAGCTTACACTCTAGAAAGGAGACAGACAATAAACAAGAATGGAAATCCGTGAGTAAGATAACCTCAGCAGGTGATAAGAGCTACGAAGGAAATAAAACCGAAAGTCTTGACGGTTAGCGGTATGAGCACGGGGGTCCAGAAAAGGTTCTCTGAGGACAGATGTGACTGAGACCTGGTCAGAGAAGGAACCTCCCTGTACAAACCCAGGCAGAGGGAACAGCACGTGCAAAGCCTCTCAAGGGGAGATGAGCTGGATGCACGGGAGGTCCAGGAAAACGACAGGTGTTGTGAACATGAGATATGGACAGATATGAGCAACGAGATGAGGAAGGACAGGAAGCAGAGCCCAGATCCCAAAGAGTCTTGTGTGAAATGCGGATTCGAGTTTAAGTTTATGGAGAACCGTCAGAGAGCTTGAGCAGGGGAGTAAAACATCTTGACTTACGTTTTCAAAATATGACACTGAGAACAGAGTCATAGGGGCGTGAATCAGGGAAACAGGACCCACACTGTGTACCTCAAGCAGGAATGGATTTAATAAGGAGAATGAGAAATGAAAGGACTGTTGGGAGGTCTGGGGGATGAGGTCAGAGAAGCTCCATCGGTTTTCAGGAAATCAGCAAGTACAGGAAGCCCCAGAGACCATCCCCAGGAGTCCCAGGGGCTTGGCATGCCGCCTAAATGGATGGTTCACAGAAGAGCAGCAGGGAGCCTCTGGCAGAGCCTCGCCACCTGTGGCTCCACTTCCCTCCAGCCTTCCAAGGCTCACAAGATCACTAAGTCACACAGCAACAAAACTCAGTATGGATCCCTGCTGTCTGGGATTCTGAAAAATTAGGTTCCCACACTCTCAGCCCCTTCAGAAAAGGGGAAATGGTCCTGTGTCTCCAGAAGACACTCCAGCACTGCAGATGGGAGTGGCAATAGTTAGGAGGTCCAGATGGGAGATGACAGTGGCTTGGAGGAGGACAGTGGCAGCAGAGCTAGAAAGGATGAGACAGATCAGGGATACATTTTGGAAGTAAAGCCAAGAGGACTTGCTGATCTGGTAGATGTGCTCATTATTGTCACTTCCTGTAGTGTCCTCTCCCTCACTGGTCCTCGAAGGTCACTGTTTCACTTTAAGCAATTTTATTGAGATTTAATTAATTTGCATATCATACAATCCACCCGTTTAACTGTACAATTAAGGGGCTTTTAGTATATTCACAGACTTGTGCATTCATCACCACCATCAATTTTAGAACACAGCCCAGAAAAGAAACCCTGCACCATTAGTTGCAACCCCTCAATCCCAACCACCACCATTTTCCCCAGACCTAGGCAAACAATTTTCTCTCTCTATAGATTTTCCTATTCTGCACATTTCTTATAAATGAAATAAATGATATGTAATAGGTGACCTTTGGTGCCTGGCTTCTTTCACTTAGCATAATGTTTTCAAGATTCATCCACATTGCAGTAGCCATCAGTACTTCATTTCTTTTTAGGTTCAAATTAATATTCCATTATACGGATACCATATTTTATTTGTCCATTCATCATTTCATGACATTTGGGTTGTTTCTATTTTGGGGCTACTATGAATAATGCTGCTATGAATATTCATGTACAAGTTTTTGTGTGGACCTATGTTTTCACGTCTCCTGGATGTAAACCAAGGAGTATAATTGCTGGATCATATGTTCACTTTATATTTAACTGTTCAAGAAAATGAAAGATTGTTTTCCAAACTGGCTGCACCATTTTCTGTTCCCACCGGCAGCATGTAAGGATGCTTGGGTGTCACTGTTGAAGCATTTCCTGACCTCTCCTTCCCTTACATGTTACCCAAGCTGAGTTAGGTGCTTCTTCCACTCTTGCCAATACCTGTGCATATCCTTATGATAGTTCTTATGATGCTGGACTGTCCGCACTGATTTTCTTAACTCTCCCTGGGCACCTTTAACAGGGATTGTCTCTTTCACTTCTCTATTCCCACTACCTTGCACAATTCCTGGCATGTGGTTGGTTTCCAGTGTCCCCTACAATTGGGTCCAAGAGGCAGTCTGGATTAGCTGGAACATATTTCCAGATACTTTCAAGCCAGTCAACAGTAGGTTTGCGGTCTTCAAGAGTACTCAGAAAAATCAAAATGAAGTCTGAAAGTGAGCTGCTACAGAGCTGAGGCAAGAAGAAAAAATAAATATCTGTTTCTGGAGTTGCCATCGACAGATGTTATAAATGGGTTATTTACAAGTATGTAATTTACAGGCTATCTAGGGCAGTGCCCAGAATGCTGATTCAGAGAAAGCATGGGTGACTAATGAGGTTTTTATTGGACAGTTTTGTTCTCTGTTTGTAGTATTGGTTTCTTTCTGAGCAATCACTAGTGGCTCCCCTGGCCACCCCCCATCCCTCAGGCTGAAAAATGTGGATTCAGACAGCATCCCGATAATACACATTTAAATAATTAGTTCCTATCTGACAAGGCCTACTCCTTAAACATGATCACATGCTCTGTTTTTCTCTGCTAATCCCAATAAATTCAGATGGGCAAACCATCTCTTAAGAAGCTGTTGGAGTTTAGGAAAATCTATTCCGTTTCCACAGCTTGGCATGTTATCCATTTCCACCCTTCATTCTTAATTTATGAAGCTTCATTTGCATGAAAAAAATCCTTGTTTTATCCAAAAGGCATTCTTAGGCTTAGGGCTTCCTAAGATTTTCTAATTATGGAAGCAGTTTTGGGACTGATGAGAAGTTCAGATGAGGACTGTAGCTCTTCAGAAATAAATAAGTAAATAAGCTCATGTACTGGGGCCAGTTCCACCATTAGCTCATGTGCAGTTCACATTTCCAAATAATGCGGGGTATTTTTCACGTATAACAAAAAGATTGAGCAAGAGCAGCAGCTCCCGGCAGAGGAATTCTAGGATGGTAGAACTCTTCAAAACATGCTTTTTGTTTTTTAAAACTTCATAGAAAACACAAAGTTTGCCTTCAAAGGCCACCTAAATATCTAAAACTTAATATTTTCAATTGACATATAATAGTCTAAATATACTGCAAGTAAAACTCCTTATTTTTCCTTCCAAATCTATTTTATCTCAGTCTACCCACCTTCACTCAGTGGAATGGTCATTCAAGTAGTTTTTCAAGCCCAAAATCCAATAGTCATCTTCAGCTTATAAATGGCCCTTACTCTGTACATTTAACACAGTAGGAAATCCAATTGGCTTTGCTTTTAGACACATCTAAGATCCTTCCATTTTTCTCCATTTCCATTGTTTCTGAGCATGTCTAAGCCACTATGCTCTCTCACCTAGTCCCTTAACCTTCAGACAGTCTTCCTGCTTCCACGGCAATGGATTATCCCATGATAATCCATCCCCACGCTCTCCAACCTGTGTCGTCACTACCCCAAACCACGTGATAGTTTTCTCTGCCATTAGCATGAAATCCTACTCTCTGCAGTGCCCTACGATCCTCCCTCCCCAACCCCACATCCCCTTAACTCCATTATTGTTTTCAAACGTCAAGCTCTTTCCTTCCTGTCTTCAGCCACCTTGTGTTGCTACGACAGAAGAGCACAGACAGACTGGGTAATTTATAAACAGTAGAAGTTTATTTGGCTCATGGTTCTGGAGCCTGGGAAATCCGAGATCTGGGGGCTGCATCTGGTGAGGGCCTTGCTGCATCATAACATGGTGGAAGGCATCATGGTGAGATAGTTGGAGACAGCTCTAGCGAGATGAAAGGGGGCCAAACTAGTCCTTTTACCAGGAACCCACTCAGTCCAGAGATATCAGCATTAACGCATTCATGAGGATAGCATCTTCATGACCTAATGACCTCTTAAAGGTCCCACCCCTCAACAGTTGCATTGGGAATTAAGTTTTCAACACACAAACTTTGGGGGACACATTCAAACCATAACACCCGCTCCAGGCTGTACTTCCTAGAATCCTTTCTCTGGATCATGAATGATTGACTTTTTACCATTTGCGTTTCAGCTCAGATATCACTTTCTCTAAGAGTCTTTTACTCTAGCTATCTATCTAATATTGCTCATCTAAAATTGATAGAGGCATTCCATTACTATCGACCACCACGTTTATCTTCATTTCATTTTATAAATTACTACTTATAATTAGATATTTTAATTAAATTATTTTTTTAACTTTTTGTTGACTTCTACTTTATACTAAAACAATGCCTAACGTATAGTAGGTGCCTAATACAAATTTGTTGAATTTCATTATTTTTGGTCCAAAGTTTGTTCAACTCATTTATTAACTGGGCTGATCTAAATTCTGATTGACAATAACATAAGGCTTTGATTTTTATAAAGGAGAAAAATTATTTGATAATGGTAATTATTATGATGACAGCTAAAAATTTTTGAGCCCTTGCCAAGTGTCAGACATTATGATAAGTATTTTATGAGCAAATCTCATTTAATGCTCCCAACAACCCTATTAAATAAGTACTTTTATTATCCTCGCTTTATATATGAAATAACTCAAACACATAGAGACCAAGTCAAGTGTCTACGGGCATGATAAAGGAAGGGGAGAGAACAAGGGTTTCAATCCACAATATGTGAATCCAAAATCCGTGCTCTTAATCCCTATAGTCCTCTTCCCCCCTTAACAGTTGCAGTTTAATCAACTTTTTTCCCGAAAATTAAGCTTCTAGGCAATAAAAATAATGAGTATACATCATAATCTGAAAAAAAGATTTAGAAATATTTTAGGATTACATAAAAGTATCATAAGAGTCCAGCTGGCGCCCGCGGGGGTTCCTTAATCTAACAAGGCAGACAACTGATTTGTTAGCGCCTCCTGTTTCAGATACCAACCAAGTTCATGGATACCATGGTGCTAACTTGTTTATTTGCAGTGATTAAATAGCTGCCAAGCAGATATGATAAGGCTATGTGAGAGTCAAGCCACTCTCCCTCTGTAGGTGAATCCACATGGAGAGAAAGATTATAAGCAGGCATTTACTTGGTAAGGATGGAATAAAAACAAGAAGATGAGTACAAAGAGGCAAGTGGCTGACACTCCCAGCTCCTTTTTTGGGGTGGAGGGAGGCGGAGGGAGGGGTTTGAGGATGAAAACCTCTCCTGCAGAACAAAGGGACCTGGACAGACATTGCATCTCTTTGACTTGTTTCTGATAGTATTTTCTTTCTTTGCTTATGTCAAAACCTACAGTCAACTCATCATTATGTCTTAGCCTACAAAACATTTTATTTCTAAGGTGATTTCAAATTCTCGCAGGGCACCTTGTGGCCCCTCTATTTTATCTGCAAAAGAGTATTTGTTGGTTTAAAATGGGAGGAGGGACGCAGTGAAAAGCACTCAGGGACTCCAGGTCCCTTCTAACTCTCAACTCCACGCCTTAACTGAGCAAGGAAAAAATAATGTTTCCCCTTTTCCCCTTTTCCCTTCAGAGGTTTAAATCTGACACCAGCAATAAGGCACCCTCCGCTTATCATTCTGTCTTAATTCATCACTTAAAACAGTTGATCTTACAACCTTCCCTGCTTGTCTCATAAACGAAGAGAAAAATTGATGGGCAGTTAGGGCAAAGGTGTTGCCAACTGCTCTTGCTTTTATATCAGGATTGCCCATGAGCATGTTTCTTCCTTTCGCTTCTCTCCCTAACTCATGACATGAATTAAAAGCCGTGGGGAACCTGGCAGAAACATCTCAAGCAAGGTTCTGGTTTTCAGGAGGTCTCAGAGCCATCCATGTCTTTGGGACAGCCTTGGGGTAAGCATCTTCTGTGGAATTTTTTATCAGACCACGTTCTTGGTGTTGGCAATATACAGAAAAACAAAACCCTGGAAAAGAGGTTACCTCTGAGAATTAAACTAGTAAAATACACAGTATAATTGTGATTAGCCATCTGTGAGCATAAAGCCAAAGACAGCCTGTAAATGTGTCACTGAAGAATTTGCAGACACCCAAACCTCCAATAAAGATGATGGGAATAATCTCAGGGAGATGAGTCTGGAACTTGACAGTCATTTAGAAAGCAGAAAACTAATCAACTGCAATGTGCTCTGCCTCAGGAAAGCTTGGGGCAGAGGAGAGACTGCCACTCCAGGGAGCATTCAACACAGGCTCCCTGGGGGCATTGCCCTCCTGAGACAAGGGGAAGAGAGAGCCCCAGGAAAGACACCCGATGTCTTCCTAGAGCATTGATTTTATCTGAGGATGTTGGGGAAATTATATTAAAATGAACATGAATATTCCATAGAGTAGGTAACTAGGGGGAAATGTTTGTGAACCTTGGGGTTTACAATTGACAAAGAGAGAGTTATGTTTCTCACTGCTTCCCCCAAGCTCCTTCTACAGAGAAGAAAGTCTTGCATAAAATGTTTGTTTGCTTATTAGTTTGATGGTTCAGGGCTGCCATGAATTTGTTCATCGTGCCTCTCTTTCTCTCTCTCTCTCTCTCTCTTTCTCTCTCTCTCCACATAATTGCTGGTCAGAACTGTCAGATCCAAATCAAGGGCTCTCCGCTGACCCAAGGCATCCAAGCCAAGTCCTTGCTAAAATGACAATATGATATAACAGTCAGAGTCCAGTCAGAAGACAGAAACTGCACTGGTGATTTGAACAGGGAAAACTTAATATAAAGAAGTATTAACTAGTAACAGGGGATTGTCAGCTAAGGGGCAAAGAGCAGGTTAAAGCAGGGGTGTGTATGTAGCCAAATCTGGCCTCACACACTTGTTCACATGTTGTCTGTGCTGCTTTCATACAATATCAAGTTGAATAATTGTGACAGACAGTATGGCCTGCAAAGCCTGAAATATTTACTCTGTGACTTTTTATAGACAAAGCTTGATGACACTTGCTCTAAAGAATACAGGAATAGCAGATATAGTGAACAATTCCTTCCTCCAGGACAGAGACAGAGCACCCAAAGGAGAAGAACTCCCCACCGCCCCCTCCATGCCACACTGAGATTCAGACCTCCCTGAAGAAGGAAGATGTGGCTAAGGCCCTCCGCATGGTGGGGAAGTTCACTGAAGGGCTGTAAGCCAGTGCTGGCCAGCTGGAAACTGTCTGCAACTGGACTCAGTGGGAAACCCCCCCATTGGAATGTCACTGGGAATTTGCCACTGTGGTAACTGCAAAACTCATGAATGTTTTGGACACTGGGTGCCCCACACACTGTTGGCTGCTTTGTACCACAGGAGCCAGAGGTAAAAGTTCATTGGAACCAGAAAGAGATGCTCGTTTCTCTCACACTGTCCTTCCAGAACCTTCTATTGACAAAGCCTAGTATCAAGCCATCTGGTAAATGAGAAATGTTTATAGGTTACACCTCCAGTATCCCAAACCAGGGTAAAGGAGTATGAGTTTGGAATTTAAATGCAGCAAATTGAGAACCAATATGTATGAAATATGTTAACAAAACTATAATTTCACAGTTTCTGTCAATTATTTCTATTGCTAAGGAGAGAAGATCAAGAATTTAGAAAAGTAGCTTCTGTTAAAATACATATATAACTCCTCCCTCTCCTAAAACCCAATTGAAATGGCAATAAAGGGTTGCCTTAAGTATAAAACCCTAATAAATAAAGAGAATGGAAGCAAAACAAAGAAATTTTTAAAATTCAACAAATTTTAGGAAGATAGAAAGCAAATGGAGGAGTGGTATGTGACATAGAGTGGTGGCAGCTATATCCTGCAATGCCTGCAGGGGAGACACGAGCCAGTTCACCCCATAGAGCCTTTGAAAGGGGCAGAATTTGGAGGCAGCAGATTTCATAAAAGCTGGGTGTGAGGGACAAGGCTGAAAACACCATGCACTAGTTTGCTAGGGCCGCCATAACAAAGTGCCATGGACTAGATGACTTAACAGGAAATTTATTTTCTCATAATTCTGGAGGCCACAAGTCCAAGACCTATGTGTCAGCAGAGCTGATTTCTCCTGAGGTCCCTCTCCTTGGCTTATAGAAGGCTGTCTTCTCTTGTCTTCACACATACGAGAATCTCCAGATTAAAAGAACCGCCTACTATGTCCAGCACAGTGAATGATAAAGCACAAGCGATCTTCATTACAAAATTTCAGAGTAGTAGGAAGTAAAAGAAAAAAAATCCTTGGGGTGGAAGGAAAGGTTATTGACAAAGGATTATGGGATGGAATGATATTGGACTTCAAAATGATAAATCTAGAGGTTAAAAAGCAATAGAAAAATGACTTCAAAATTCTGACACAAAGTGATTTGTAACCTAGCATTATACATCCAGTCAAATTATCAAACAAGCATAAAGATAGATTAAACACATTTTCTAAAAAGTAAGATTTCAACCAAATAATTATCAACTTTAACAATTTCTTAGGAATCTAAGAACATGTGCTCTAGCAAAGTGAGGGAGAAAACCAAGAAAGAGTTTCCTAGGAAACAATGGATCTAACACAAAAACACAAAAAGAAAGTCCACAGATGAGAGGACAATAATCCAAGTCCAGGGAGCAACTGTCCAGATGGAAGCATAAGAAGTGTCACCTCTGGGAGAGAAGAGCCCATGAAAAAGAAATTAATGTGCAGATTATGTATTTGACCATTTGGAAAATAGCATTGATAAATGCATAAGAAATATGATGGAACATGAAAAAATGAAATAAAAGCACATGAAAAAGTGATCAAATGAAAAAATGAGAAAGACATTAATCTTAGAAAAAAACAAAATGGTATACGAAAGAGAAGACAATCATGACAAAGTTCTTGGCCATGAACATTTTTTTATGGTCATAGTAATCTCAATCCTAACTGTTGATTGGACCAAAAAAATTATATAATTTTATTGAGAGTATCGGAAAAGAAGGTAAGTGGGGTGGAGGTGCGAGAAGAATGAGAGAGCTAAATCCTAAACTATCATAGCAGAATGTCAGTGCGTAATGTCTAAAATCATTACGTTAATAAATGGCAATGCAAGTGTTTATGTAGAATACAGAGGTAGATATAAGCAAGCAAAAGCTAAAGGAGTTGAAGTGGCTATCTATGGAGAGTTGGACTGCACAGTAGGGAATGCTTAGGTAGACATTTGCTTTTCATTATAAGTTATTAATATTTGAGTTTCAAACTAGTGCATGCATTACTTTATTAAAAATCGAACTTAAGAAGCAAAGAATTGGGCTGGGCGGAGATTGTAGTGAGAGGTGACAGGCAGCTACCTGGGAACTGAAACACCTTTGGAACCTTATAAATACTGGAGCCAGTAAGAACTTCCTGCAGGTCTGTGGGAAAGGCGCTCGTGTTATTTCAACTGGATATTAAAGGGGCAAAATGAGGCCCGAAGACTGAAGGCTCGAGAATATTCAGGTTCAAGCAGAACCCAAAAGTCATCAACTTTAATAAATCCTAGCCATCAGAAGTAATTCAAAAGTAACTCCATTTGAAAAGCATGAAAGGAAATGCAGTTCATGAGCTGTCACGCCCGTTTTTCAAACCCTTCCTCCTGTCTTCACTTCTCTTGCTCCTCACAATGGATCTTGAGGGTCAAACCCTCTACTCTCCGTACCACCCACCAGGCCCTTGTTCTCCACGTCCCCGCCTTTTTCTCTGCTTCTGTGGCCTGTCCCTCTTCACGTATTCCTTCGATTTTATATGGACTAAATAGGCTGCAAGACCTTTTCTTTAATTAGCAGAATTGGGGAAGAAAAGAAACCATAACAAAGTAATAAATACTGTTCTTATTCCTACACATAGGATTTTCTGGGTTAAAATCTGGGTTAAAGTACCATGTTACTCTTTCTTTATACCATTCCTTCAAGAACTGCAGCCATGTGCGTTCACTCCTGAGGTGAGTGTGTGGAGCTCTTAGCTGAGAAAATGGAAGGCCAGACATTGGCTGTGCCCAGGGGTGAGAGACCCAACCTCAGGGCTCAAAAAGGCAATACAATACAAGCTCCCTGAGGGCAGGGACTTCCGTCTGCTTTGTTCATTGCTGCATCCCCCGTGCCTAGAACAGAGCCTGCCCTGAAGTAGGTGCTCAATAAGTTGTTGGAAACTTGAACTTTTGGCAGCTAGTATCCTAGCGAGTGTTATATACCCACCTTTCTCTGTCTCACCAAGCAAGCAATGAGCGACCCACAACCCAAGTTTTTTGAAGGTGAATTAAGAAATCAGAGCACCAGGGTCTGCCTCAGCCTCACAAGCTGGTTGACATTGACATGAGGCTGTTCCCTGGCACGTTCTCAGTAAGCTAACAGAATCTGGTTTCTGAGCCTACACTGCTGAGTGCCTGACCTCAAACCAGGGAGCATCCACCTAGGAAATGACATACAAGAGGCCCTTTGCAGCCTGCCAACCTCTCCTGGTGATACTCCCAGGTTACTATGCCCTGCATTCAAACATCAGGCATGAGACAGTAGCCCCCTCATCCATGGTTTCAGTTACCTGCAGTCAACCACAGCCCTAAAATATCAGAAGAAAAAATCCAGAAATAAACAATTCATAAGTTTTAAATCGCATGCCCTTCTAAGTAGCATGACAAAATCTCACACTGTCCTGCTCTGTCCTGTTTGGGAAGTGAATCGACCCCTTGTCCAGATTGTCCACATGGTCTATGTTTCTCACCCCTTAGTCACTCGGTAGCCATCTCCGTAATCAGACCAGCTGTCTCGGTGTCGCAGTGCTGGTGTTCAAGTAACCCCAATGCACAAGAGCAGTGATGCTGGAGATTCATATATGCCAAGGAGAAGCCAAAAAGTGCTACCTTTAAGTGAAAAAGTAAAAGTTTCAACTTAAGGAAAGAAAAATTATCCTATACTGAGGTTGCTAAGATCTACGGTAAGAATGACTCTTCTTTCTGTGAAATTGTGAGGAAGGAAAAAGAAATCTATGCTAGTTTTGCTGCTGCACCTCGGACTGCAAAAGTTACAGCCACAGCGTGTGAAAAGTGCTTAGCAAAAATGGAAAAAACATTAAATTTGTGTGTGGAAGACACAACAGAAACAGGTTCTGACTGATCACAGTTGGGTTTGGTACTGTCCAGGGTTTCAGACAACCACGGGGGTCTTGGAACCGATCCCTGGAGGATAGGGGAGGACTGCTCTACCTGGTGTTTATAGAACTAGAGCCCTGGGCTAGGAACTGTGAGACCCAGAACCAGAAACCAAACACAGAGTGTGGGATTTAATAGGCAGAACCTGGTAGAGTTGGAGAGGAATTACCGGGAGAACACACACCGCCAAAGAGCAGAATCACAGCTATTGAGAGACGGAAGTGTAAGAGGACCCCGGGGCTCCAGTGTCATTGGAGGAAGATCACAGTGAAGGTGAGTCAGCCAACATGAGTGAGGCCAAGAACTCTCTGCTTCCTGTCTCTGGTAAGATTCAGCAAGATATGATCTTTAAGGACATAGCAAAATGACAAAGGGAATTTTAAAACACATCTCTGTTAGGGGCGCAGATGGCCCACAGACGTATTTTGAAACAAGCTAGTGGATATGGAGTTCCCCTGACCCTGACCTGGGAGGACGCCACTTTGTTCCCCAAGGGTAGAGAGCACACCGTGACTCCTTGGGAAGAAAAATGCAGGGAAAAAAATTCCCCTTATAACCTGGTCTCCTTTGTTATTTTAGTGCCTACTGTCATCTAAGTCATTTCAAAAAATCTGAAAAGAAGTCTTATTTTTAAATTCATAATGTTGACCAAAGAGACTTGCCTTTATTATGCTCATAAATCATTCATACCTCCTTCATAACAAAGAATTATTTTTAATTTTTATAATGCTCTCTTTTCCCACTTTTTTCCCTACATGAGAGGAAATGAGAATAATATTTTATGTTAATAGGAACAAAATGTTCAAAATGTATTCAGCGTATAGAAATCTTATAAAACATTTCAGTGGAAACATTTTTTTTAACCAACAAAGGAAATGAAACACAAAAAGCCACATTAAAAGAACGTTGATGATTTTGACTTTAACGAGGAACCTGAGAGGAGTGGATTATGGATGGGTGGAGGGGAGCCCCCCAGAGAACATTAGTCCACGGGGCTCCCGTGGCTAGGGGCTGTCTGAGGGCTGCACATGCCTCCCGACCTCTCCCTCTCGCCCACATCCCAACAGGAAGCCCAGCCCTGGCTCTCAGGTGCACTCTGGGCTGGTCAGCCCCTTGGAGAGGCTAGGAAAGTCTCAGAGGGGTGGAGATCCCAGATCCCAGCCTCCAGGAATTAAGGCAGGTGCTGCAATGTAGGAAAGTGAACGCTTCTCCCTCTACCAGAGATACATCATGACTCCTTGGCCCAGGCAATTGCTCCCAGGAATCCTCGGGACTTTACTTTTGTCCACTGAAGGGTTAACGGTAAAGGGAAGGGAGCCCAGGAGACCCATCAGAACCCACAGCAGTACTGGTGGGAAACAAGAACATCTGGAGGGGAGAGAGTCATTTCTTTGGCACTGACAGAGTGGCATGAGGTTGTTGCAAACATGTCACTGAACGCAAAGGTTTGGACATTGCAGTAGGACCTTTTGCATTGTGCTGGGACAGCAGTCTGGGGAAACCAGACTTCCCAGCTTCCAGGGAGATTTATGAACCACGTTTGTGGATCTCAGTACCTTCCTGTGGGAACAGCCACACTGAGTCCTACTGCAAAGCTAAAGGAGACACTGAGATGCTCAATAAGGACCTGAACCCCCAGGGCAGGGCAAAATAAACAGGCAACTGCTCCTTGACATGAACTCTGAGAAATGGAGAAGGGCCCTTTTCTACCCACTGTTAAATAAAATCTGTAGGAGGATTCGAACTGGGTTCCTACACCGGGCTCAATAGACCAAACCAAGATAGAGTTTAATCAGTAGCTGAGCTTTACACTGCAGGAGGCTGTGTAACCAATTAACCAATTACACTGCAACTCATTTAGTTGTCTCTATACCTCATTTATGTGTTCTATAAATGCTGTCAGATCACTTTGTTAGCTGGAGCTCTCTGAACCTATTTTGGTTCTGAGAACTACCCAATTTGTCAATCATTTTTATTTCATTTTTTTTTAATTGCCCAAATAAACTCCATTGAGCATAAATTGTTGAACAGATTTTGTTTTTCCTTTTCACACCATCCACCACCAAAATACCACTCACAGAGTTACTGACATCTAAAATATCCAAAATGCTTTGAATAATTCTCATTTTTTGTTAAAATGCTTTTTTAAAAGATATTTACAGCTTATGCAATAAATGAACTGCAATTTTTGGAGAGCGGATTTTGGTTAATAAGGAAGGGGAAAGAGATAAGAGGGAAATCAAACATGTTTTGAGGACTCACTATAAGCCATTTACTCAGCCTGAGTGTTTCTTATATTCATCTCATTTAATTCTCACAATAGCCCTTGTAAACAGGTATTAGCTGCTGAACTGGTTGTTCTTTGTTTGCCAGCTTCCTTCTGTCTCTGTGGATCCATCTGCTGCCCTGTGGAATCCATCACCAGGCTACTGTGTATGGTAGGGATTAGCCAAGAGGAGGCAGGAGATAGGAGAAAAGAGATCAGGGTATTTCTTCCCTAGTCCCTCCACGTTTTTCAAGCTGCATTTCTGTCTGCAGTTGTTGCATTATAAGCCCTTTATTATTCAACTCAAACTATTTCTTGCATTGATTTGATTAAAATTAAGTGTAAGAAATTAAGAATCAGGCTGGGGGAGGAGACTGGAGAGAGAGGCCACAGGTTGCTAGCCAGGGGAGCTGAAGCACTCCCCTTGGACCCTTGAAACTATTGTAGACTACTCAGGTTTGTATGGGAACCAATGCTACATCACACATCACACACAAGCTCATCAACCCACAGGTTGCCCAAGTTGGTGGCACATGTCTTCCAGATCTCTCCCAATTCAGGTGGGTTCCCTGTCTTCTTGCTTGGGGTAATTTTCATCTCTTGTCTTAATTCAGAAGAGATAAACCTGATGAAACCTGTAAGTCTAAAAGCCCCCTTGACTGTTTGCTTCCAAGAGAAGAAGGCAGTTCTTTGGCAAATAGAAAGTCTGTGTCCAGCTCTGATATCTGGGCTCTGTTCAGATTCATTCTCCATCATGACTCCTGCTAGACATGGCCTAGTGAAATATAAATGATGACCTGTGCTTGTCTCTTTGTTTCTTACTGCAACAGGAAAAAAAATCATAATTCAGTTCACTAACAAATTAAATAAAATATATAAGAACACTAAACACTGGGTTTTTACTGCCCATGTAGAAATGGTACAAAATAAACGTACCACATAAATAACAAAAAGAACATCAACTGTTTCCACATCCCCAGGATTTTATTACCTAAAGTGTGTTATGCTGAAACAGGATAGTTAAAACACAATTTTCTTTTCACTACACTCCTTTTGTTTTGAATTTGAGGGCCCTGCTGCTTGAGACATGGTGTTCGATGTCTGTAAATAAAGACCTTTTTCTTAACTACACAGCTCTTCGGACGTTAACAGAGTAGCTGTTAATCTGAAAAAATAGACCCTTTTGAGGAAGCCATCAGAACTTTACTGTGCAAAAATCAATACCCATGAATGGGAGCTCTGGTGAGGAGTGCACCAGCGAGGGGATGTTTCACGGCGGAATGACCCCTCTCCAGCTGGGACTGCCCTGTGCCCCAGACTTCTTGTAGGCAAGGCAGACCTGGGTGGAAAGTAAAATCCTATCAAGAAGAAAAGAAATAGCAATAAATTCACAATTTTGCTTAAAGCATGGAACTAAAATCAGGAAGGACTGTATATCTCATCACTGTCTCTGTAGGAAACTTAAGAATAAAGACTAAATATGTTGTGCTTTGTAAATAAAAGAAATTTGATAGGCCTTTTTCCTAAAGAGCAGCTATATTAAAGATGCAGAGTAAAATGCTGTGCAGTAGGCAGGGATATACACAATTCCATTGAGCCAGAAATTTCTAAGAAAGCACTTACATAAAGCCCAGAGATTATTAATGTTCCTGGTGATGACCAGGAGGCACCATATGCTCCCAAAGGGCTTTCTCACTCAACTAAGGTTACGTTGTTTCCTATAGAATTTTATTGCTGAGTCTACGTTATGGCCTCCCAGTTCTTGATGAAGTCATAATTTTCATACAGCGTGCATATTCCTACTTCCACAGCAAACAGAGTATTTTAACAATCTGTGCAATTAATTCATCAGCTAGGTGCATGAAACTATATTTTCAAGATTTTTTAAGTGAAGTTATGGATTAACATAACCAAGTCAAGTCACTTCCTATGGGTGTCAATTAAATTTCCTTTTTGGCAAGTATCACATCATTATCATCACTATTATAAGTAATATAAATGATAAAAAATAATGCTAGCTAACAGTTTACTCTGTGCCCTGCATTTTCAAGTCACATTTATAAGGATTATCTCAGTTAAGCATCACAGAACCCTTTAAAAGGGGAAAGGGGCTACTATTATCCCCATGTTCCAAATTCAACATTCAATATCTATTTATTGAGTTCCTAATGTGTTCCAGGCACTGATCTGAGTTTACACCTGTAAGCGAATTTGATATAGAGCCTATTTTCTCATGTGAAGTATACAATAAATAAGTAAACCAATAGGGAAAGAAGATAATTTCAGGCAGTGAAAAATTCCATAAAGACAATAAAATGAGGTAATATGATGAATGAGAATGACCATGGAGGCAAGGGGCGATCAGGGCAAGGTTGTTTGAGAAATGATATTTGAGCAGAAGCTGAGGAATGAAGAGCAGGAACCCAGGTTGTGGGAAGATGGGTGGACAACCTGGCCTGGTCTCAGGAGTGTTTTCGTTGGGTGTGAAATTGCCCATATGACCCAAGCTTTGGTGCCCCATCACAATTCACCCACTGCACAGTTTGTCTCCATACCCCCAAAGGTTATGTTGCTCTGAGATTTTTATCTAATGGGCAATTAGCATTCTCATGCTCCTCCTCTCTGGTGATATGTGGAGAATCAATCTCCAATCTCCTATTACTGCTTTTATGATAACTACATTTTCTTTCCAGTATCTAGCATTTTAGTCCTAACCCATGCAGATTATAGCTACTGTGTGTTATCAGAACCAGCTGTTTGGCTCTTTCAACTACTCTGAATAGAACGAATAGGAATCAAAGCATAAAGTTACCTCTGATGAATACAAAACACACACACACACACACACATGATTAGAGCTAGCACTAAAACTAAACAAATCTGGCACGGCATTCATCAGTTTCATAAATACCAAAAATACCCACATGCTTTTTGTTCAGCATGATATATATTTTCAAGAGAGATGCTTTAAATTTTCCATTTGGTGCCAAGGTAAGTTTTATGCCTCTGTAATGTACAACATATGGATCTTATGACATTGTGCATTATTTGCATCCCAATAAAACAGCTCATTAATCAAATAGCCTATTGTAACCTCCAGCTGCAAAAACCGCAAAACACACCCAAGAAGGAGAGTAATTTTTAATTCAGAATGTGTCCTTTTAAAATATTTGTCTGGTTATGGTAAACGGTGGTCAAATGTGTTAATACAAGAGATGTCAGCATACTAGGAAAGAGATGATGCTAAGGGCACAGCCAGCCCTAAAATCCCCACACACTGAATTCCTTTCCTGACTTTGGGCCATGTGTTTTGCTCTCCTCCAGCTGATTTTGAATGTTGTTTACTTAATGAGGTCAAAACAAGGTCCTTTTTGTAGCAACCAACATTTAGCTACAATAATGTACAGCTAAATAAGGAGGAGGTCCATTACTGAAGAGTTCATTAAAGAAGTAAATGGGAATTTTACACCCATATCAACTAATGCAAATGCACCACACTTAATGAAATATGCACACAAGACTATGTGTCCCATTCTACTGGTTCTTTCATACCAGTTCTCAACACATTTGTCAGCCAGGGTCCTAAACGTAAGCGAAGGAGGATTTCTTTGGGAAGATGTTGGCAGAGGGAGGCTGCTGCTGACACAACCAGGGGGAAGCTGGACAATCAGACTCGGGAATGAGTAGGGACCCGGGGAGCTCCAAAAGGACATGAGGCTGGAAACAAAACACACAGCGACAGCCCTGTGATGTAATAAAAATATATGCTTGGTCTTGGTCCCAGGTTCCTGGCACACAGTTCCTAAAACCCTTGGAATTTCCTGAGTAATAAAAGTGTCTTTTGCTCTTTATAGTGAATGCCTTTGGAACACACCTGACTGTATGCTAATGAGGTGACTCCAGGTGGGGCTCCTAGACTGCTTCAGGATGGGGCTGGTCACCAGAAAGACCAAACACAGGATTAGAGGTAGGAACTCTAAGGTCTCCAATGAGGGGAGGGAGGCTGGCGATTGGATTATAAAAACTCTTGAACAGGAGGTTTGGAGAGCTTTCAAGTCGGTGAACACATCCACATGCCAGGAGGGGGTGCACCCCAGCTCCATGAGGGGAAGAGGCTCCCTGTGCCTAGGACCCTTTCAGAACTCCCCCTATGTACCTCTTCATCTGGCCGTCCATTTGTATCCTTTGTAATAAACCATGATGGGAAAGGATAGCATTTCCCTGAGTCTGTGAGTTAGCCTAGCAAACATACATACATATATATATATATATATATATATATAAAATATACATATGTATATAGAATATATATGAGGTATACATATAATATGCATTATATGTGTGTGTATGTATACGTGTATACATTTCAAGGACTTGGCTTACATGATTGTGGGGCTAGCAAGTCTGAAATCCTAGGACAAGCCAGCAGGCTAGAAATCCTCAGATGGAACCTGACCTTGCCATCCACAGGTGGAGTTTCTTCTTCCTCAGGGAAATCTCAGTTTTGCTCTTAAAGTCCTTCAAGTGACTGGATAAACCCACCACCCAGTCCTCAGAGATTATTGAGGATAATCTCCTTTATTTAAAATCAACTGATGATAGATGTTAACCACATCTAGAAAATACCTTCACAGCAATACCAATATTAGTGTTTGAGTGAATAACTGGGTACTATAGTCTAGCCAGTCTAGCCATAAAATTAACCTTCACAGTCTACACCTTGTCAACTTTGTTCCCATACTGATCTCCTTAAACTGTACATAATCTCTGAATAAAGACAAAAATAAAGTAATACTTCCACTTAACAGATACAACTATCCTGTGAGCAACTGAAAATGTATTAACTCTTTCCCCAAAAGAGGCTGCAAAGTCTCTGGGTGTGGTTCACACTCCTCCTTGATATCTTGCAACTTAAATACCGGGATGTAAACTTAACTATTGTTACTGTATCTTATGTTGGTTGATAAGAGGATAAGAGAGGGAAGAAAACGAAAATATTTTATATTTACATACAAATATATCCATATGCAAATATGTTTAGAAAAGTTAGGAAGAAATACTAAAAACAATTACAGTCCTCGTTTCTTCAACTGGTCAAGTGGTCAAGGCTGATATTTATAACTACTTTGTTCCACTACTCATTCCATATTCCCTTGGCTCTCAGTAAGCACCTCAGATGGTCATGGTTTTGTGTTTTTTTGTTGTTGTTTGTTTGTTTGTTTGTTTTACTGCTGGAATAACCCAAACCTTCATTTGCTGAGGCCATCAGTAGTCCTGCCTGAAATAGCCTGTAGTTTTCCATTGACTTTAATAACAGGTCATGGTGGTACTGAGAGATACCATGAGGGATCTCCTGTATTCCAGACATGCTCTTCCTTGCCTCCACTGTGTAGTCACAGCCCCAAATCCCCTTGGTAGTCAGGACTGATCACCCCAGCAAGCACAGAAACTCCCTTATTTGCCTATTGATTTAGAAGCATAAGGAGCCCAAAGTGGCCACATGGCAGTCTTAACTTCAGTGCAACAGAATTGTTGCTGCGTCTCCTGATGGACACAGCATTCCTCCTTTTAGAACTATTAATAGTACCTCTAGAACAACAGAGAATAAGGTCATGGAGACAGAAAGCAAGTGTTTTGCTAGTGAATCATTAGGAGTAATAGTAAATAGTTCCATGACTATTTCCTCTCCTTGTTTGCTGGACTCACGTATCCTAGCTATGGAAGAACAGAAGCATATAGTAAATGCTGATTTAGAGCACGTACAGCATGCTGAATGACACCGCTCCAGCACTGGAAGGTATTACCCCTGGCTGACATTGTAACTGAGTCTTCAAAAGGCCATTCCACTGTGTCATCAAGCCAGATGCTTCAGGATGCTGGGGAACACAGTAAAGCTTATGAATTCCACAAGCAGGGGCACACTGCCACACTTATTTACTAAGAAGTGAGCCCCTTGATCAGAAGCCATGCTCTGTGGAATATCATTATAGGAGAAAAGGCATTCATGGGTCCACAGATAATAGTTTTGGCGAAGCACTGCATGCTAGAAAGGCAAATCCATAGCCAGAGTCAATGTCTATTCCAGTAAGAACAAAGCACTGTCCCTTTCATGATGGAAGTGGTCCACTGTAATCAACCTGCCACCAAGCAGCTGGCTGATCACCTTAAAATGGTGTCATATCAGACACTCAGTGTCAGCCATTAGCAGAATGGACACTCAGCAGTAGCTACAACCAGGTCAGCCTTGGTGAGTGGAAGTCATGTTGCTGAACCCATGCATGACCTCCATCCCTGCCACCATGGCCACTTTGTTCATGAACCCACTGGGCAACAACAAAAAATGGCTGGGGAAAGAAGTTGACTGGTATCCCCAGAACAGACCATCCTATGCGCTTAATAATCAATATCCTCCTCTGCTGTGATTACCTTTAGGGAACATCCACATGGGACACAAAATATCTTCATGGTTTTTGCCTGTTCAGAGAGGTTCACCCACATACCTCTTCCCCAGACCTCCTCATTACCAATTTTTTAATGTGCCTTTGACACAGCCAAACCAATGACCACAGCCCATGAATCAGTTTAGACTCATACATCTGGCTATTTCCCTTTGCCAGCAAAACAAGCAACCACTGAGAGGATTTCTCTTCACCACTGTCCTTCACTTTTGTCCCAGAAAATGATGGTAGCATTGTAACTGTCCACTGTAGCAAGAACAACCATCTGTAAACCAAGACTAAGTTCTTTCTTCTTCAGTCCAACTGAACATAGAAACACCCCATGAAGCCAGAGGTACAGATTTGGAGAAAGAAAGTAATATGTCAGGAGTAGGGGCCATGGTCATTTGGGCCACTTTCTCATATAATTATTACATGTCTTCAGGACTTGCTCAACTTCAATCTTATATATACCACTTCTAGTTGATAATGGAATGGCACTGTACACGACCAGCTTGGCTTAGCTGGGTCAACAACAGCAAGTTCATGATGCATAGTTCAGGTCACATGGAAATGTGGTACCCTATGGTTAAGTGTTCTGTCTCTACTAAGGCCCAGTAGCAAGCCAAAAGCTATTTATCAAAAAGACAGTAGGTATCTACAGAGGATAGCAGGGCTTTGCTCTAAAATCCTAAGGATCTGCATGGTCTAATCAGCATAATATTATCAACGTAACTGACAATGTGCTATATTATGGAAGGAAAAGATAATCCTTGTCTCTGTGGACTAAGTTATGACTTAGGGATGGGAAATTGATATATTCTGGAGGTAGGAGAATAAAGGTGTATTACTGACCTTGCCAGCTTTAATCATAGTGCTTGTAGTGGTCTTTACTAACAGGTGTTAAGAAAAAGAAAAATAAAGAGGCATTCACCAGCCAGCTCAATAGATGCTGTCAGGTACCAGGGGAAGTATTGATTTGCTCAAGCAATGAAACCGCATCTGGAACAGCAGCTGCAATTGGAGTCACCATCTGGTTATGTTTACAATAATCCACCATAATTCCAAGATCCTTCTGTCTTCTGCACAGGCCAAACAGGAGAGTTGAATGGGGATGTGATGGGAATCACCACCCCTGCATGTTTCAAGTCCTCGATGGTGGCATTAATCTCTGAAATCCCTCCAGGAATGCAATGTTTTGGAGGTTCACTATTTTCCTAGGTAGAGATAGTTCTAGCAGATTCTACTTAAACTTTCTCACTATTATGCCCTCATTCCATAGGTAAGGGAATCAATGCATGAACTCTGCCATTTTCTAAGTATGTCCATTCTAAATATGCATGCCGGAACTGAGGAAATAACCACAGATGGGTTCAGGGACCCACTGAACCCATGGCACTATGAATCTGGGCTAAAACATTACTGATCACCTGACATCCATAAGCCCCTACCCTGACTGGTGGACCACAGTGATGTTTTGAGTCTTCTGGAATTAGTGTCAGTCAAGAGCCAGTATATAGTAATCCTCCAAAAGTCTCACTGTTTCTTTTTCCTTAGTGCATAGTCACCCTGGTAAAAGCTGTAGGTCCATTGGGGAAGATTAATACTATTAATCTTTCACACTGTAACACGATCTTCTCCCAAGGGAGCCCTAACCTCCCCTTCATTAAAGAGGTTCTGGATCCATAAACTGGCCCCAGCCTGGGAATTGAGGAACCATGACTCTCTGTCTTAGTTTGCTAGAGCTGCCATATAAAATACCACAGACTGACGGCTTAACCAAGAGAAATTTATTTTATCACAGTTCTAAAGGCTAGAAGTCCAAATCAAGGTATTGGCAGGTTCGGTTTCTCCTGAGACACTCTCCTCAGTTTGCAGCTGGTCACCTTCTTTTCACTGTGTCTTCACACGGCCTCTTCCATGTGCTCAACCATCCATGGTGTCTCTTCCTCTTCTTATAAGGACACCGCTAATATTGAATTAGGGCCCACCCTTAAGAGCCCATTTAACTTTAATTACCTCTTTAAAGGGCCTGACTTCAAATTCAGTCATATTGGGGGTTAGGCTTCAACATATGAATTTGGGGGGACACAATTTACTCCATAACGCTCTATTTGGGTAAGTCAAGTTAGTTAGACTTCTGTTCCCTTGACCTAGAGTTCCTCCACTATAAAGATCAAGTAAGAATTTATAGGATGCCCATCTATTCACTTTCTAAGGACACAGTGATCAACTAGCCAACACCATAGGACCCTGTGATCCAGAGTATTCCAATTACTGCTTTGGTAGCTGCAACTCCCACTGTAACTACTGACCTACAGAGAAGAGTGACCACAGAGAGCCTGGGCTGCCCTCACAGGTTTATTCTTCAGTGTCATGGTATAAGGTGTGCCCTCTAGACCCTCCCAGGGTGGATGAGTAGGTGTTACATGATAAATCTACTCCAACATTCCAATCTCCCTGAGCCTTTAGATACCTTCCTCTACAGAATACCAAGGAAGTCCAGTCAACGCATTTAGTGTAGGCAACCTTCCGGTCCATGTTTTAGCCAATAAGAAACAGTTAGGGCCCTTTCTAAATCCTCAAGCTAAAAAACTGAATCCAGAATCTCTGCTTAGTGAGCCCATGTTAATAAATTTGAACTGAACCAACTTTGTATTCCTTCCCTTATCCCACACCCTTAATACCTATTCATACACAGATTGTTGTCTGCATAAATTTTTAAAGTTTTGCAGCTCTTTGGTGTGTAGTGCACTTCCTTGTGGGTTACACTTTGAACCTCACCCTCTGGGACTTGAGTCTAGTCATAATTTTAGAAGCAAAGAGGGGTGGAGGATATGCTCTGAGGAGAATCAGTGGTGTCTTGCCAGGAAACTACATCAGGGGAGGTCATTACAGATTCCTCAGACAAAGGTCATTACAAATTCTTCATATAGGTTGGAGGGGCTACTTCTACTGTCAAAGAAGACCTGGCAGAATTGAGGAGTTCAGAGTACTCACATTCATTGGGATCTTTCTATACATCCTTGTTATAATTTTCAGAATTCCATTCCTCCCCAGTAAATGCTGTCACTTTAAAAGAAGAAACTCTGTGAGGTTGGGAATCCAACTGTTGTTGTCTAATAGCCACTCCAAGGATAAGACTCAGGGTTTGGCTTTCAGAAATCCCAGCCCTCTGACTATAGGAAATAGGGTTACTATGGTAAAATGAATATTTATGTACCCCTTCCCCAAATGCTTATTTTGAAATGCTAACCCCTAATGTAATGGTGAGGCCATTGGAAGGTGATAAGTTATGGGGAAGAGCCTTCATGATCAGGATTGGTGCCTTTATAAAAGAAGGCCCAGAAACCACTCTCACCTCTTCCACCAAGTGAGGACACAGGAGAAGATGTCCGTCTATGAACCAGGAAGACGACCCTCCCCAGACACCAAATCTACTGTGGCCTTGATCTTGGCTTCCCAGACTCCAGAACTCTGAGAAATAAATTTCTGTTGCTTATAAAATACCGGTTTATGGCATTTTGTGATAGCAGTCTGAATGGACTAAGACAGTTTCGTTTAGGGAAGACTTAGAAGTTTTTAGGTCATGTATTCAGAGCTTGAGCTAGGAATTTCAAGCTCTTATTTCATCCTTTTGTTTCCTGACTTTCTCTAGCACAGGCAGGAACAAACCAGTCAATCTCATTATACTCCTTAGTTTGACTAAAATGTTCTAAGGTGTCAAATTTTTGGTTACTGAGAGCCTTTTATATGCATTTGGTTAGGGGTATCCAATGACAGAATTTTTTATATCTCTATTGCTACATCATGCCATGGACTACCAGTGCCCCTTGTACCACTGTAACTGGAGTCCTTAGTGCTTTTAAAGCTAATCATATTAGAGAACCAGTACTTAAGATTCTGCTTCTCTAATCTTGGTACCAAAATCTGTATATATCAGGGTTCTACCAGAGAAACAAAACCGATTATTTATATATATATATATATATACACACACACACATTTTATACATATACATGTAGTTTATATATGTGTGTGTGTGTGTGTGTGTGTATTCTTACATGATTGCCGTAGAGAGGGCCCAGCAAGTCTGAAATCCATATAGCAGGCTGGCAGACTATAAACTCTCAGGCAGCTGATGCTGCTGTCCCAGGGCATAATTTCTCTCTTTTTTTTTTTTTTTGTTTTTTTTTCAGATAAAACTCACTTTTGCTCTTAAGACCTTCCAACTGATTGGATAAAGTCTACCCAGACTATCAAATATATTCTCCTTTACTTGAAATCAATCTCTTGTAGATGTTAACCATACCTACCAAATACATTCACAGCAATGCCTAATGTTTAATTGAATAACTGGGTCCTAGAACCTAATCAAGTTGACACATAAAACTTAACATCATGCTATTGTCTGCCCAGAAAAATTGGGACATTAGAACATGTGACATTTCAAGAAAATGAAGTCCATGCAATAGTCCATCATTCCAAGTACTGCTCTGCCATTGAACTCAGTCCAGGTAATTCTGGAAATAAATCAAAATCCAATAACTGAAATGAAGCCAATGTTGATCTGTCTAAGGCAACACCAGAGCAATGAGACCTGCATCTCAAGATAGTCCAGCCTTTGGGTCCGGGTGTTGGTCACTCAGTGGGTAGGAGTTAAGACCCCTCCCCGCAAAGTAGTTCCATGGCCTTAAAGCACACTGTTTCCAGGAATCTCTTTTCAAAACTATTCCTTAGAGTGTTCCTATTATTAAATATGTCATTGTAAGAATTCCATAATAATAAGGCTTTGGGCAAGTATTCAAGGAAATAAAATACAGAAAAGTGTGGTTTTTTAATCAAAGCAGAAAGAGGAGAGAGGAGCCCTTGGTTGAACATTTATTGAACTTTAAGAATATGTGAATCACTTTACATTAATTCATCTTGTCCTCAAAATAATCCCAGGAGCAAATATTATTATCGCCATTTGAAGTAGGGAAATTAAAGCTAATAACTGGCAGTGCTGAATTTTTCTTTATCAGTCTGACTCCAGATACACTTTCCACTACATCTAGTTTTTGCCCAGACATAACATATCTCCAAGAAATACAGAGTCTAAGTGCTCAGGGAAAGGAAAACGAGCTGCCCAAAAGGGAGCTGGAATCTGTTTCACTTCTGCCTGATACTGACTACTGTTATTCTGTCCTTCTCAAAGAACAACAGGTAAGTTATCTTTGGGACATCCAATCATCTCCAGCCTAACACCAGCCCAAATTCTCCAAGCCTTCTACAGCATCGCCCCACCTGCGGTCAGCCCCTGCCAGTCCCAGGGCCTGTGGCATAAGTACAAAGGAAGTACATACACTGTACTTCTAGACTTTTGGATACTGTAAACTAAGCTAGCAACCATATATAAAACATGTTCTATCTTACCTTGACAAGTACGCTAACCTGGAAGGCCAGTTCCAATCTGCCAATCTCAGACTCTTTGGAGTTTCCTGCTGGGACACGGTGGCAGCGTGGAGGAAACTAGGCTGGTTCTCAGCCCAAAGCCCACTTCACCTCTGTGTCTGCATCCAGCTCCCTGTGGCCCTGTGGTAAAGAGGCACGTGTGTACGTGTGTGCACACCCCACCCAACATCTAAGCTTTGCCCACGCCTCTACTAACAGCCTCCCCTTGGCCATCTCAAGGACGTGGGGATTCCCACCTGCAGAGTAACTTCCCCTCAGAAGGACTGAGTCTAGGAAGAGACCCCAGAAGTGGGGTTGGGCGAGTTGGGAAGGGAATTCTGGGTACTAGGTTGCTGAAGGATGTTCTAGAAGGGGTGAGTATGGACTCTGCATAAGCACATCCCCTTGCCCTTTGGGCTCTGACACAGCTGGAAAAGGACCAGAGAAGGACCCTGTAAAGCATGGAGGGCCAGAGCAGGGACCCCTTTTGTGCAGGTAAAGCACCGTGTGAAGACACAAGGTGGCCTCCAGATAGATGGGCTACAGCTCCCAGTCCCTCGGCTACTATGTACCCAGCCCCCTGGCTCAGCCTGACTCTCCTACTGCCAATTCCAGGCCCATTAAGACAATGGATTATCACAATGTTCATTTTACAATAACATACACGAGGCATGAATTCGTGGTAACCAAGCCTCAGTACACTCTGAAACAGCCACCGCTAGGGGAAATGGTCTGCCGGGGTTTTGCACTGTACTATTTATTGTGGCAATAACATAGAGTCTCCCCACCAACACACACACACACACACACACACACACACACACACACACACACAAACGCTGCATCAGCTTGTTCCAGCATCTAATAGAAGGGAGGAACAAATAAAAAGAATACATTTGATGGAAGTCACTAAATGAAGGTTTTTCTTTTAAAGTAACAAAAAAAAGGAAAATAAATAAAACAGCCTACTTTGATTAGGTTTTAATTTGCCTGGCTCACAAGGCATAATTTTTTTAAATAGGATCTTAGAAGATTCGAAGATTTGGAAAAGATTTGGAAGTTTCCTAAATTTCTCTGGGATCTTAGAATCTCAGGGGTTTATTCATGGTCCCTTACAATGTAACGAGGCTCTCTAGCCCTGAACGTAATAACAGCAGAATCTGCATGTCATTTTTTAGCTGGAGGAATGACTCCTACAAATGTATTATGAAAAGTTGTTGGTGACACTCACACACAGAGGTTTGGGGGCTTCTGACTCCTGTGTTATTTCTTATATCTGTGTCTCTGGGACACAGCACTTTTAACCCTTTCTCATCCCCTTGTCTAAATTACTCTCTCACTTTTATTCACTACTTTTTTAATAACATGGGGTAGCCCATTATTTTCTTTCTTGGTACGTTATTACAATGCTCCTATTTTAAAATCACTCTCACCATCTATTTAGCTCGTGCTCAACCCACATATGACATTTCGAATCCATGGGTGCTCAGATGTGTCCTGGACACACAAGAGACAACATATCTCCATGCCTCACGCCATGAAAACCACTTTCTTATTTTAAGTAAACCCAGCAAGAATTAGAAGCATTACATCTTACTCACTTGTGTGAATTAAAAGATGCTTAGAAACAAGAGGAAGCACCAATTAGAACAGTGGTCACAGGTGTTTTTCCTGGCAAGTCCTCCAGGAATTGAAGCAATTTAATGCATAAAGTGATTTTTGTACATGAATTTTTATTTCTTTGGGAAGTGAGATGATATAATGGGAAAAATAGACCAGTTAAGATGTCAAGCTTAACTTGCTCTATGACAGCAGGTAAAAATATCGATCTGCCCAGAGATCCTGCTCCCTCAGTAAGTAGAGATAATGCCTACTTTATACAGCTGTTTTGGAGAAAAAAATGTAGGTACTGATACTAAGGAGCAATTCAGTAAATGTTAGTTTCTTTTGTTCCACTTGGACACAATTAGTTAAATGTACACTAGAAGCTATGGCACGAGTGCTCCTGAAATCAGAAAGACCAAGGTTTAAATTTTGCTACTTGCTTTGCATCCTTGGGAAAGTTACTCACCCTCTCTGAGCCTCAGTTTCCCCATCTGTAAAACAGTTCCCCCCTCAAAGGGTTGTGATGAGGACTAACAAGGTCGTGAGTGTGGGCTCTCTTGGAATAGGGCCTAACACAAAGCAATAAATGTCAACATAGCTGAGCACATGGAGTGAAGCAGATAAAGTTTCATGCCTTGATGCAAGTTTCATCACTTCCTGGCTATGTTGTCTTGAGCAGATAAACCTCTCCAAGAGGTTGACAGTACTCTTAAATTAGCAATTCCTACCTCGCCAGTATTTTGTGAGGTTTACATGAACTAATAGAGGGAAAGTGCCACATTCAGAATCTGGCACACAGTGTTAATAAATGATAGCAATTATTAATACAATTTAAATGTGAGATTAAAAGCTGCCAGGGGAAGAAACTTATTAGGTCTCTATACTGCAAACCTATATGGTTAAATCGGGGAGAAATAGGTACCACTCAGAATTTAAAAATAATAATCTAGAAGAAATCTGAAGAGCTGCTTCAGGAAACTTCCTCTGATGGATGTAAGAAGACAGGACACAGTGTTCTGGAATAATTGTTGAACTGAATTGGGTGAACCATGTGAATCTAGTATTAAAGCACCTATCACCTTGAATGAAACGGCAAAAGCTCCTTAAGTCCAGAAACTATGTGATTTCTCCCTGCATATCTATCACAGAGCCTGGCACACAATAACTACTAGTTCATTTTTAAATAAATTCTTCTGGCTCTGTTGGCCTGTATTCCCATCAGAACATAAGTGCCACATCTGTATCCCTGGCATCTGATACAGAATCTGGCACATAGAGAGTCCTCTCCACAAGTCTTCAACAACAAATGAATTCATTAAATTGATATCAACCAATTTAATGGAATTAGTGAAACTGACAGCACAGCATTTTTTATGTTATCAGACTCCTCAGAAGCATGTGAATCCAGCCACAGTATTTTCTTGTTTATGTACCTATCAGTCAAATGCTAAGCTGCTCGGCTGTGCATGTTATCCCTTTCTCCTCCTGCTGTTATAACAAGCATCTCCTAATAGACCCTTCCTTTCAGCAAGCTGCCGCATGCTGCGATCACGCCAGATAAGCCAGAGTGATGATAATAAGGCTAATCTTGCAGAGATTAAGTCATAGCAGCCCACAAAAGGAGGATGTTAGGGTGTCAGAGGCAGCGATCTACCACCCAAGCACTCAGAGGAGAAGCAAGAGGAAAGGAAGATGCTGGATACAGATCCCCCGGCTCCAGGAGGACCTGTCTGTCTGTTTCACCAGCCCAGAAGTCAGACGAGGACTCATTGGGTTAAGACCTGTGGTGGAGAAAGGCCTGAAAGAACAGGAGGACAAGGCTTCTCCATTCAGAATCTTGTGATTGCAAAAAACAAAACAAAAATAAGGTAACTTTAAAAAAAAAAAATCATCGTAGTTGCTTGACAAATAACCTTATCCAATCCCTGGTCCAGCCTCCCCTTTCCCTCCTCTCCCCATGGTTATGTCTAAATTCCAGGGGTTCATGCAGGGCAAGGGTGGTGTTGCAGCAGAAGAGGCTGGACCTCATCCATTACCAGCCCACGCTGGCATCAAGACCTGTCCCTGTCCCCAGCTAGTCCCCTCCCATCTGTCTGCACCGCTCAGTGAAGCATCAGCCCTTGTTCATGACTACAAAGCCCTTTTGGCTCCTGCTGTCTCTCATTTTCCCTTCCTTCCTCTGGCAGTGGGAGATCTTGCTGCTCTTACATCATGCAGGGCTCAGGGGGACTCTGTGAGGCTGGGACCCTTTGCCTCTCATGCCCTGCTCTCTGGTGCAGGGACTCTTGGTGCAATGCCCTGCTGGGGCTTGGCGGGCTGGGAGACCGAGGCTGTCTCAGGACCACCCACTGGACATCTGGAGTGGCTGTCTCTGTGATGGGGCCTGATATCTCCTGAGTCTCTATCTGAGTTGGGGACATTAGATTTCAGGCTTTTTTCCATTCTCAGATCCTCCAAACCTAACTGGGGTTTATGCCAACCTTCCCTGCTCCCCAGCTGCAGGGCTTAGCACCCAGTGCGTGTCTCTCTCTTCCTTCTCTTCCCATTCTCCCCTCAGCCCAGTATTCTGGTAATCTCTATTTGCTGGTAATCTCTCTTTTGCTGCTGAGTTCCCTCAGGCCCAAGGTCTTGGAGACTCAGAAGCCAAAATTTTGGCTACTTTTTTAGGATTGTGTCATTGCCTCCAGAGACCATGAATGATGCTCTGCAGGGCAGCGGCCAGCACTGGCCATAGAACAAGAAAACGCAGGGCAAGTCTGAGCGCAGAGATCCGCGCAGAAGCTCTCCCAGCAGCTCTGGCTGGCCCTGGTGAGAGCACACGCTGGTCCCAAACAGCCTCCCATGGAGTCTCCTCTGGCTCCAGCCTCAATTTCTTTGTCCCACAAGACAGAGCATTCCAGAAAGGGCCCAGCTGAAGAATGACTCAAAAGTAGGAGGTTAGTAAAGGATGAGGGCATGTCGGCGCCACTCAGGAGTCCTGACAATGAGGCCGAGGCCAGCCTGAAAGCTACAGATAAGGCTCCGAGTGCCGTGCTGCAGGCGGACGGCGGCCCCCAGATCCCAGGCTAAGCTGGGGGTGGGCGAGGGGGGAAGGTGGTCAGACGGAGGCAGCCTCTAACCATACAGAGACTTGCTCCAGAGTTTAAGCCGGAAAATTAGAAACCAGAAACAGAGTTCTGAGCCTGAGATTGGGAAAAATGACCTTCAGATTAACCTATGGCTGCTGACCCCTGGGTGGCTTGACACAGCCTTCCTAGTGTGGGCAGAAAGGGCTGCGGTTCTGAGGGCAGGCCTGGCGGTCAGACAACTATGGGTCAAATCCCTGGACTGCTCCGGACCTAAACGAGTTACTTAACCTCTTTCTGTGCATCTTTTTCCTTATTTCTATAACGTGGTAAACTCTCTCCCCAACTCCAAGTTTTTAAAGTTATCTCACACACACATACACACACACACACACATACACACACACACACCCTATACACATAGAACTAGTCGCCTGTTCAACCAGGGCTCGCTCTCTCCAGTGACTCAGGAGATCCACAGACACTGCGTGAGGTTAAAACGGCTTCCTCTGGGCTTCTGCCAGAGTCAGTCTGGCTTCCCAGATGAAAGTGGCTCCTTTGACTCTCATCGTCCTTCCTCACATCACCTCATCCCCTTAAAGAAAAAGAAACTCTTTATTTTACTCCCTGATAGTTACAAGTCCACCTAGAAATTAAGTAGCAAAGCTGTCGCTTTTATTTAGTGAGTTTTCCTAATTATCGGGGCGGCTGCAGACTCCACCTGTGCCATGATCAATCTTGGGCCTGTGCTAGCATCCTGAAACCTAGCACCTGACATCTAAGCGCACAGCAAATGCCCAGCTGTTTCCCCTGGGGAAACAGCACATGACCATTAGCTTGGAAATTCAGGATGTTCTTTATTTACTTTCTATTTTTTTTTCCTTATGAAGACACCCAACACCAAGCAGCAGCACTGCACAGTGAGCAGAGAGCTGGGAGGGGAATTGAAGAAGCAGAAAATCTGAGTGTCAGGCTCAGCTCTGCCATCCCGGGCACGCACACCCCCCCTTTGTAAATGGACATGTTGGGCTGGATTGGTGGCTCCAAACCTGACTACACATCAGAACCACTTACGGAATAACAGCAACAACAACGATTCCTGGGCCATGCATCCATCTTGGCCCTATCGAATCAGACTTTCTAGGACTGGTGCCCAGGAATCTGTGTTTTTCAAAGCTTTTCAGGGGATTGTTAAGATCCGTCAGGCCTGAGAACCATTAAACTCTATAGATAAAACCCAAGCCACGTCAGCCTCAGTAGTCACCTTCCATTGAATCTGCATTTTAGTTACTGCCATCTTTACAGATCCTGTTACAAGTCAGTAGAGTCCTTCAGTATTTATAGCAACCAACACATGCTGGAAGGGTCTGAATGGTCCACCTTATAGGAAATGCCTACATATCTCATTGAAGGTGCACTGAGATACTTCTCAGAAACTTGAGGGTTTATCTGAAGCTAAAAAGTTTCTCAAGAGGGATTCTATTGGTATTTCCAGCTGGCCAAGGTCACCTTTTAGTAAACTGTCTCCTACATTGGAGGGCATATAGTATCCCTGGTCTCTACTCACTAGATACTTGTCATACTTGCAGATTCACCGTGACTATCATACTTCTCGTACGAGGAAACCAATGCCCAGCTCAGTGTGGTGCAATGAGTAACAAAAAATAACTCCTACTTGCAGGAATATTGTGAGAATTAAATGAATAAATGTGTGTGAGGCACTTACCACAATGCCTGGTACTAAGAAGTATTCAATAAATGTTAACTATTATTGCTGTTATTATTAATCCAGAAACAACAAATTTTCAAATAGATGAAAATTCTAAAATCATGTATTTATGATTTATATACATATGATTTATAAATGTATAATTTTTATATATCGATTTTACATATAAAATATATATATATAATATATATTTGGTCCAAAGAGGCCTGCTAAAGAGTCTTCAACCCATTGAGAAGAATAAAACCCATTCTCTCCCTTTTAAGATTTTTTTTTTGCCCAAACCATGTTGTGACTTTGTATTGTTCACATTACCTAGAAAGTCACTAAGCCTTTGTTTCCCTCTTGGTTTCTTTTAATTAAAAGATTTGTAGGGCTTCCAGAAAAGTCTGAATGCTCAATCTGAATGGCTCACTCAACTGTGTCCAGGCAGGCAGGAGTATCTTAGAAACAAGCCCCACCCGTGTCATCCTACTCACCTCTGGGAATCCTGACACCCTGCTCCACAACCATTTCTCCCAAACCAACAGCCAAGCCCCTCTCTAATTATTCTTAGAGCTGGAGTCAACAAACCTTTATTTTTGCACACCCTGAAACAAGTGCTTTGGCCGTTATCTTAATCATCCTCAATCGAAGTAAGGAAATAGGAGGCTCAGAGAAGTTTCCTGATTTGCCCTAATCACAAAGCAAAAAGGAGTGCAGTAGAAGATCCCCCAAAGTAGTAGGTAGGGACAGGAAGGAGACTATGTGTCAGTTAAGAACCAGGCACTGAATTATTGAAGGTTACACACACGGTGAGACTGGGTCAAGCCAACGAATCCCATGAGCCTCAGTTTCCTCCTCTGGAAACAAGGTGATAAAACAACCAGCCTCATAAGGTTGTTGTAGGGAGAAAAAGAATGTAGCCAGAGTGTTTTCTCACTGCCAGGTTTATGGTAAGGGATCCATTTTTCATCTCATTTTTAAGAACTATAATCTGTTAATAAGGTGGTTTTATCACTCATTTTATAAATGAGAAAAATGAGATTCAAATTGGGTAAATACTTAGCCCAGGTAATCACCCTAAGGATAATGGGTGGAAATGGAATTTTCGGCAAGGCACCTCGGTACGTATTAATATCATAATTTAAACTAAATTTTCCTCACTATAATTTAACCTCTTTCCTATTTCCTCTGCTCTCCTTTATAATGAAAACGATTGCCTTTCACCTTGTCTACTATATTCACACACATATTTATAGTTATTTCTCCCCTAAGTCTTCTTGACTCAAGGCTGAACGTGTTCAATTCTCTTACCTTGTCCTCAAGGGTCTTATTTTTTAAACATTTCATCACTTTTGTGGCTCTCCACTGAGCTTCCCTGGGTATCTCACTGTGAGGAAATGTGTTTGAAATTGCGAGAATTCCAGGGGAAAAAATGTGAGGCTAATACTGAATGTTCACACGGCCCTTCACATCTTCGAGTGGTCTTGTCTCATTAATGGATTGCCATGGATGCTCTTTTAAATTTTGCCCCCAAGGATCAAGAAGAGAAAATTCAATAACTAGTAAAACACTGTAAGTGGGAATCACTGCATATGTTTGCATTAGGCCAGATATTTAATAGATAAATGTCAGATGAGGAAAAATTCTAGAACATTATAGGCAGATTCCACTGTAATCATTTTTACCACATTTGCACCAAAGATTGGCTCTCAAGTGTAAAGTCAAAATGAAATACAGCAAAAAATCACTTGCTCAGAGCAAAAAATACATTTAATAATCAGAATCAAGGAGGTTTCCCAGTGAAGTTAATGGAAATATCTCAGAACTGAGGATAAGGAGATTTTAATACTGTGTTTAATATCCGAGAATGGCTTCACATTAGCTACGTGTCCTTAGGCAAATTACTTAACCTTTCTGAGTATCAGTTACTTCGTCTCTAAAATAAGAGGCAATAGGATTGGCCTATTGTTTTAAGGGCTGAATGACACATGGACATAACACAACATCTGGGACACAGTAAGTACTCAATCAATGGTTATTGTTAATAGCGTCGTTATAAGTATTTTCTAACATATGGGGAAGTGCACAGCATGATAGGAGGAATAAAGAAGGCGCTTACATATGTTCCTGAGCTATGAATCTTCATCCTTAGCCTTCACATGCTTCATTCAACCTCTTTACCTACAGGTGAAAAAGCTAATGAGTAATGAAGTAAATTTAAAAAGCAAGGTGTTTGAGAGGAAGCAGCCACGATGCTCCCTTTATTATGTTGAAAGAACATATACTAAGCTCTCCTGTATTCTCATTTTGTCACCTTGAAGTTCAATGACCAGGCACTAGGGAAATGCATTCAACATTAGAAGCAGGACATATCTTGCATCAAGTAGAATTCAGTGTGAGTTGGGCCATTACAGAGCTCTGTCCAAGGTGAACTCCCTGAAGGATCTTATTATAAGATGACATCATCTTTATCTTGCTTCCACAGACAACTCCTACAACGCCGATTCCTGAGGCTCCAGAGTACAATCTATGCATTTCCTGCCTGCCAAGAAATTCAGCATTTTCCTCCCCTAAGTTGCATACTAACAGAACTGATTATTCTACTGAGTTGGGCAACACCTCATTTCTTTACTAGGACCTGCTCTCTAATCCCATATCTTATAAAAGTATTTAAAAAAGTCATAAGGCATTTATATTGGAAACCACACTGTCTTGTTCCATGCTACATTCTAAACATTTGCTGGCAAGGTTAAAGAGAAAGTAATGAGAAATGTAAAGCTCGGGGGAAAAGCCTTTCCAAACATCTGAATCATTAAGTTACCCTAGGTAAAGCCCCTTCTTTTGTTTGTAATAAAGATTTGATTCTTGATTTTTTTGTCATATTACAAAAGCAATTCATATTCATTGTGGAAAAATTAATACAGATATGCAAAAAGAAGGAAAAAAATCCACAATTTTACATACAAATGGGGAATCCAAGAAAATCCATGGTTAACCTTAGGGTGATTCACTATATACATATAAGTGATTGCCGTGTGTATCAAGACAAAAGGGAGCATCCAAGGTGTGATCCAAACATGGCAATTGTCCCATTGAGGGACGAGGGCAGGAGAGAGATGAACAGGAACCTTCCCCTGGGACAGAGAGATGTAGAGGATTGGACCAGCAGACACTGCTTTGTCAGATTTCCTGTCTGCACAGTAGTCTCTGCGTGATGTCTCACCGTGGTTAAAGGCCCTTCCACAGAAGAGCCTTGAGGTTAGCAGTCCCTGGGATATAAAGAGAACCATGAAAGGACAGCAGCCTGGGTCCCACCAATTCTCCATGGCACAAGGGTGGTAACAGCAACACAACCAGCAAAGTTGCCTGTCCAGAGTTCCGGAGGTGACCAGCAAGGAAACCCCACAGCAGAGCAGGAAGCAACCGTCAGCGGCCAGGAAAGAGTAGAGGTTCTGTATGCAGCATGTTGGATAAAAGTGAACGTGTGCAACAACCTCCCTGTTTGCAAAAACAAAAATGAAGACACTGAAGGAGAGTCTTATTTTGAAGGTATAAAGAGAAGCTAAATCCTTTTATTGCCTGAATAAAACCTAGCCACTGAATATGGCCTAACAAAGTGGCCAGGAACAGTGACTTACACACAATTTAAACTAAGATGCAATCACTTTCTGAAAATGTTAAGTGAACGTTCTACAGTACTGTGGTAGGTTGTTTCCAAAGATGGCACCGTCAGCCCCTTCCCTCCGTCTCTGCACATGCTGTTCCTCCCAGCAAGAGGCAGAGTGTTTCTCTCCTCCCATGAATCTGGGTGGCTGTGTGACTTGCCTTGACCAATAGAATGCAGTGGAAGTGACACTGTGCCAATGTGGGCGCTGGTGGCCCCTAGACAAAGACATCAAGAGTGTACCTATGGGCCAATGAAATTGGGTTTATTGACTGGGTACAAGCAGGGAGAAGGCACAACACAGCTGTGCAGTGTCTCAGTAAGAGGGGATTAGAAAGGACTTCTTCATAGAGCTGTAGCAGGTGATTTTGGAGAGTTCAAGGAAGTGGGGCTTCGTTCGGAATGGATGCTGTCAGGAAATCGGCGTGATGTGATGGTCAGGCATCTTAACTTTTCTCTAAGAAGGTAAAAATAATGGAATGAGGCCTATATTATAATTATTAATAGTAAAGAGGCAGAAGTAATTCATATTAGCCATGATGTTCTTGTTTTTGTCTTCATTTGGGCATGATTATGGAAGCATTTTTTTTTTGGTCTTGCTCTATCCTGGTAACAGAATAACCTTGTCTGATGTCCATCCTCAGTGAAAATGTTTATTTTTAACAGGAAAAGTCATCATTTAGCAGTGATTACTAGGACAGCTCCCGGCAACACTAACGTTGAGCTGAAGGTGTCCAGCCAGGTCCCAGTTTCAAGGTTGTTTCTCTTTTGGGGGAGCAAAAGCTTTAAGAGCCTGACAACTTCCACCTGCACTGGGGATAAGGCAATTACAATGTAAGAAGTCCAACTACTTTGAGACCACCATGCTAGGAAGAAGCCTATGCCAGATATACAGAGAAACCATACCAAGGAAGACCATGAAACCCAGCCAAAAACAAAAAGGCCCCAATGAAACGGGCTGTAATCAAGCCATCCCAGCAAGCCCCTTTGAGCTATCTCAGCTGAATCTCAGAGATCATGGAGCAGAGACAAGCTGTCCCTGCTCGGACCTAATGGAATTCCTGGTCCCCAGAACCCCGAGAAACAGAATGGCTATCACTTATGGCCACTATGCTTTGGGGTAACTTGTTCCACAGCAACATATAACAAAATAAGTAGCAAGCAAGTTTATGTTATCTTGATGTATTAGTCAGAGATCTGCAGAAAAACAGAACCAGTAGGACATACACACACACACACACACACACACACACACACACACACACATTTCTTTTTACATGGAGGTGGACTTATTATAAGGAATTAACTCACAGGATAGGGAAGCTGAGAAGTCCCACAATCTGCCCTCTGCAAGCTAGAGAACTAGGAGAGCTGGTGGTATAATTCAATCTGTGTCTGAAGCCCTGAGAGCCAGGAGAGCCAATGATGTAAATCCAAGTGTGAGGACAGGAGAAAATGAGATGAACTATCCCAGCTCAGAGAGTAAGGCAAATTCCTCCTTCCTCTGCCTTTTGTTCTATTCAGGACCTCAACAGATTGGATGGTGCCACCCATACTGGGGAGAGCAGCCTTGTTTGCTCAGTCCACCCATTCAAACGCTACTCTCCTGGAAACACTCTCACAAACCCAGAAATAATGTTTACCTGGGAAGCCCATGGTCCAGTCAGGTTGACAAATAAAATTAACCATCACAGTTGGCAAGGTAGTCCTTGCCTGACCCAATTAAAACTAAAGAGTTGGACACGGAGAAGATCATCATTCAAAAGTTTTAAAAGATGCAAATAATCATTCCCTCATCTTTATACCGTAAGAACAAATGTACGTTGTGTCTTCTTGAAGAAGAGTATATCTATATATTAATACCTGACTTTATACCTCTAGAGATGCACATCACTGCGATAAAATGAAGCAAAATGAAGGCTTCTAGCAACCTATCGAAAATCACCCCAGCACATCCCAAATTGTAGAGCCTAGGCTATCTCCAGAGTTGCTACGGAGTTTTCTGATCCAGTCCAGAACGGCCATAGGAGGCAGATCTGAAGACTTCCTAGGGATCACGCTAGAGACTGGAGTTAATGTTTAGACCCATTCCAGGCAGGCCTGTCATGGTTGGGCTTCCCCAGAGCTAAGCTGGAAATGCCAGTGTCTGGTGGCCTGAGGTTCCCAGGCTTGACTCGGCAGGCCAGCACACATCCGCCGCATCAGAGCAACCGCCCCACTCCACTTGAGAAGCCCTTCCTAGGGCCTCAGGAAAGGCTGCATGTTCAGCAATCATTATTTTCAGCACCAGAGCACCAGAGCAGCCAGCAGAGAGCCGTGGGATTTCTAGTTAACCATCAGCTGGAGTGTCAGTTAAATTGTGGCAATAGCTGAGTTCTAATTACAGCAGAAATAAAGGAAAATAACACAAGCATATTTCAAAACACTAGCTTGTGTTTGCAACAGGGGCTTTTGTCTTTTAAACAATATAAGTTATACAAGCAGCAAAAATGTGAAATAGGACAAATTTCTAACACTTCTTTGTTGCCATTTCTTTGTTTCCTTCTACCCTTCCTGGTGGAAAGCAAAGGCTTCCCACCCACCACTATCCCCTTCAAAGGCATGAGCTCTGCAAGGACCTGTCTCTCTTCTAGTAGCCACATTAAAGTAAAAAGTAACAGATATAATTAGTTTGAATAATGTTTCATATTTAACTTAGTATGTTCAACATTTTATCACTTTGACATGGATCAATATAAAAACATTGAATGAAATATTTCACATTTTTTGGTTGTGATAGAAATCTGTTTTACACCTACATCCAGCACTTCTAAATTCAAACTAGCCACATTGCAAGTGTTCAATTGCCTTATGTAACTATGACTATTATTTTGAATAGTATTTCTCTACTTATCTACTTATCTTGAAACTGATGTCTTATGTTGCATTCTTTCAATGATTAGCTGATAACTCTGTCCAATAAATTAATCCAACTATGAGATAGATGTACCTTCAGTGCAATATATTGGCATTATCAGAGGTATAGAATGCCTTGATAAAAATTTTCAGAATTATGGTAATCCATCAAATGTAGCTAGCATCCCTCAAATCACATAGGTGGGCTCCTATGATGCAACCCCACTCCACTCCACTTGAGAAGCCCTTCCTAGGGCCTCAGGAGAGGCTGCATTTTCAACAATCATTATTTTCAGCACCAGAGCACCATAGCAGCCAACAGAGAGCTGTGGGATTCCTAGTTAACCATTAGCTGGAGTGTCAGTTAAATTGTGGTGATAGGACAATTTTCTAAACTGCCCTGTGCCTCAGTTTCTTCATATGTAAATCAGAAAGAGTACTTATAAATAAGTGCTTATGGATATTAAATGAGTTGACACATGCAAAAGGCAGAGAACAGTGCCAGGCACATTGTGAGTGCTCAATAAGAGTGAGTTTATTATTTTTCACTGAGCATTTCTGATCTTTCTTAAGCTGCAAAGGTCAAGGGCTCTGGAGCTCTACCACCTGGGTTCAAGTCCCACCTCCACTCATATTAACGGTGTGGCTTGGGCAACCTGCTTTACCCAAGGTAGAAATGGAAATAGTGAGACACCTGCCTCTTAGGATACATTATATGTAATGGACTCAGAATAGAGCCAGACTGAAGGGAAATGTGCCAAAAGTGTTCACGATTGTTGTCATTATCATTATTATTACTGAGCACCAGGCACTGGGGATGCAGAGGTAAATAAAAAACTTCAAGCGTAGCCCTTGTTGGAGCTAAAAAGAAATCTCAGATGTAAAACCTTTGATTTAATGGGGTTTTACAGTGTCCAGTCATCCTTGAAGAGCAAGGAGGAAAAAGGAAATTCTGTCAGTTAATATCTCCTGTATCTAGAGTCATTTTCTTGGTTTACAGCAGTTATTTTTACTCTTTGCTTTAGGCCTCTCATTTGCTTAAAACTGATGGCTTGCAAAGGGAAATTCGCTCCCCAAGCTGACAGTCCACTGCCACTGTCATTACCGTGGCTTATCACTACTCTTTCCACACTGCTTTTGACAGGCAAAGCAGGGAGTTTGCTTTCTTATGTCTTGACTTTGATAGACACATTCCCCTGAAAAAGCAGTTTATGTCTTCTCAGCTCACATCCTAAAATCTGTATTCCCTGGTCCAGCTAGAACAAAACCTTCCAGAGACACATCAGATAAAGAGTAGACTCCTATTTATGTAAGTAATTGCCAGATATGTTACACAAGGAAACAGAGTTCAATTTATCAAACAGTTACCAAATACTAATTACTAATACATATTAGTGTGTTCCCTAGATACATTATCGAGATTTGGGGAGTAACTATAACTCCCAGTTCTGCTGGGAGTTATATCTGCTTTCTACTCAGCACTCTGTAATGTCTCTCCCTCAAATTCAGGAGTGCTAAGGAAATAACTCTTGCGAATAGAGAATGATGCAAATGAAAATTGTAAAGTAGTCATTGTATTATTTGTGTTAGTTAAAACGCATACCTATTTGTTATTAACACCGAGGGAGGAAGGCACAAGGCTGGGATAGGTGAAAAGAAGTTTATTTTAATGTCTGCGTACAGATGGGCTGAATCCAAGATGGCATCAGCCCCGAAATGGCGAGTGTTCAGGGTTTTTATGGGTGGATTTGGGCAGCCTCCCTTCCCCTCCCAAAAGGAGCGTGGCACTATCTTGCATAAGCCAGGAATACCTTGCAAGGGCAGGATACCGAATTTTGGCTGTTTTTGTGCAAGGGCCCAAAAGCGGGGGAAGGATTGAGGGCCCAACGGTCAAGCCCCCATGGAATTTTCCACTGGCCTCCAAATTCAGCCTAACCGAGTTCACTTTGTAAGTTAGCAAAAATATGGAGTGAAAAAGAGCTGAAAATATGTGTAAGTTGAAGTTTGAGAATTTTCTGTATTAGTTTCTTGGGCTACCATGACAAAATACCACAAATTTTGGTGGTTTAAAACAACAGAAATGTATTCTCTTACAGTTCTGCAAGTGGAATATTCAAAATCAAAGTGTGGCAGCACCATGCTTCTCTGAAGGCCCCAGGGGAGCACCTGGCCCTGCACTCCTCCAGGTTCCGGTGGGTCCAGGCATCCCTGGCTCCTGGTTGCACCACTCCAGTCTCCACCTCAGTCTTCACATCCTCTCTCTGGGTCTCTCTTTTGTGTGCCTCTTACAAAGACACCTGTGTTAAGCAAACGTTATGGGAGGCCATTGTCTCAGACTGGCCCCCTGCCCTAGGCCCCAGCAGACCAGACGAAATGAGAATGGAGTCACATGTGCTAAATGCCCCGTAATTAAACTGAACTTTGAAATGGGCCAGTCTTCCCAAAAAGTGGTAGATTCCAGTCAACCTGAGATAGCATAATAAGGAATGTTCCTTTGTTTGTTTTTACCCTATAAGGAAAGTAACTTTGAAATGACCAATTCACATTGTTAGGGTGCAATTAGGAGAGGAAGATGCCTCAGCAAGGAGGTGGGTCAAGGGGAGGGTTCCCCCACCCCCAGCAATGGTCAATTAAGCAAGATTAAACAAACAACTCCATGGGGTCAAACAATAAGAAAAGGAATGATTAACTACAACAGTGGGAAGTTGTGGTTAAGGGACTTTTCCCTGCACAAAGCATCTGTACTAGTAGGAGAAGGGTGACCAAGAGAAACCTTATGACATGGCCATATTATTAATATTATAACCTCATCTGCACTGCGGTTTCACATCCCCTCCCAGTGGGTTTTCAGAAACCTTGACACAGGGAGTGGTCATCACCCCAGAAGCTACAACCCGCCCATCCATAGGAAAATAAAAAGATCAAAACTTGTATTCCACAGGGTTGTCTCCACTCATGGAGACTAACCTGTCCCTTCTCCAGGACGTACTTTCACTGTACAATAAAAGGCTGCTTTTGTGACTGCTGGGTTTGTGGTTTGCTAACTATTCAGTCTACTATTCCTCTAGCCATGATTCTTTGGGTTGGAGGTTAAGAACCAGCCTGAAAATATTTTGTCCCCTGATTCTGCTTTCTTTAGCCACTTTCTGCCCATAAAGAAAGCCAAACCCACCTCTCTCAGCAGGTGAACCCAGCCCAACCAAGGCAAGAGTTACTTTTGCACAAATGGTTTACTCTGTGTAGAAGCGTATGCATCATAAAGCTAATGAAGCTTCAGCTTCAGGCCCCTGAGTAACAGAGCACTCTCTCAAGGGGACTGCAGGCATTTGATATCCATAATCTGTTATTATTTTTCTTAAAGAGGGCACCCCAAAATTGTAGATGCTCCAGGCCTCAAAAACTTGGATCTGCCCATCTTTCATAGTTTATCCAATGGCAGTGATAACTAATAGAGTACATAATAAGGGCTCAATATGTATTAGTTAAAATACTATAACACTTCACACCAACACTAGACTCAGGCACAATCTTTGCCTTCAGTATAGTAGAAAACAGAGATATTAATAAAATAAGCACCAAATAAATGTACTGTCATGACTCAGTTAAATGCTATGAAGATACGTGGTTTTAAGATAGGACAGTGGGGAGATCTGATGCAGGCAGAGAGGTTTCTGAGGAAGGAATAGTGAGCTGAGATCTGAAGGGAGTAAGAATTAACTCGGCAGATGGGGGAGAAGAGGGGAGAGAATTTTCCAGGCTGAGAGGATGGATGTGCCATAAGTGGAAAGAACAAGGTGTGTACAAGGAACTGAGAGAAGTTAAATTCGTTGCAGCACAGATAGAAAGGAGGATCTGGGTACAAAATGAGCCTGGGCAGGAAAACCAACCACGTGGGGCCCCATGAGCCATATGAAAGTTTCCAGCATTTATTACAAGAACAACAGCAAGTGTTGAAGTGTGCTTAGTTTGAGCGTTGGGGTGGGGAGCACAGATAAGAGGAATGACAGGGTCAGATGCCTGTTTTAGAAATGCTTTGGCTGCACCATGGAAACTGGCAGGGGCAGGCAAGGGTGGGTAAGAAGACACAGGCAGTAGGCCATCAGGGCCAACAAGGAGAGAGATGGTCGTGGTGCAGTGGATGATGGGAACAGCGGAAAAGAAATGGAAAGAATTGGAGAGATGGAGAGGCACACCAAAAGTAAAATCCTCATACTCATTGCAGGATTGGCCGTGGGGAGTAATAGCAAAGGAGCTGTCAAAGATAATGCTATAGACTGAATGTCTGTGTCCCCCAAAATTCATACATTAAAATCCTAACCCTCGACATGATGGCATGAAGAGGTGGGGCCTTTGGGAGATGACTAGGTCATGAGGATGGAATTCTCATAAATAGGATTCATGCCTGTATAGAAGAGGACCCAGGGAACTGCCTTGCCCTGTTGCACCATGTGAGGGCACAGCAAGAAAACAGCTCTCTGTGAACCAGTAAGCAGGCACCAGATCTGCCACCACCTTGTCTTGGACTTCGCAGCCTCAAGAACTATGAGAAACAAATTTCTGTTGTTTAAAAACTACCCAGTCAAAAAAAAAAAAAAAAAAAAAAAAAAAAAAAAAAAAACTACCCACTCTCTGGTATTCTGCTATATCAACCCACATGGACTAAGATGGATAACTACTGGATTATTTGGGTTCCATAGCTAAATGAATAGTGATATGTTAATTGTGATGGAGAACTTTGCAGGAAAACCCATCCCTTTGGATTGGGAGGGGAGCATTGATGAGTTTCAGCTTCTTGCAGGACAATAAGGAGTTCACAGGACCTGAGGCATCCAATTGAACATGTTAAGTAAGGGGCTAGACATACAGAAGCTCACAAGAAGGTTCTGAGATGAAGACATAGACCTTGGACTGATAAATGGTAACTGAAGTCTTAGGTGCAGATGAGACCACATACGGAGAAAGGACAGAGGAAGAAAAGAGAAGGGCCCCAAATCAAGCCTGAAGAAATATCATCTGGCTGGGTAAAGGTGGAAAAGGAGAAGGAGCAACAGAAGGGAATAGGAAAGCCAGGAGAATGCCAGGTCCCAGGAGTCGAGGGGAAAATTGTGCCGGCTGCAAGCCCATGGTAGGATGAATGGAGCAGAGAAGTCAAGGAAGGTGGGGACAAGCCACACCATCTGGGTTTAGTGGCCTGGCGGTGCTGAGGCCGAGCTCCTCTAGGGAAGTGGTTAACAAGGGCAGGAGGCAGATCAGGCTCCATGGGGAGGAAAGACAGAGCAGGTGCCACAAGGAGATATGGGGTTGAGGACAGATTGCTGTTTTGGCTTGTTTTTGTTTTCTAATGCTGGAAAATCAGTTGTTTTTCCAGTGGAAAATGTATGTGAGAGTGCAATTTGATTAGATGAGAGGGAAAGACATCATCACTGGTATCAGGTCCCAGAGAAGGCAGCAGGGGAGGCATTCACATTTTGCAGGTGGAGGAATCTGCAGAAGGCAGGAGGAGAAACATTCCTCTGCTGTAACAGGAACAGAGGTGGGACAGAGGAAGGCAGTGCGTTCGCATGGGAAGGAGGTGCCCACTGACGGATTTATTACCTGCTGAGCATGAAGGGGCAGCAGGAAGAGGGGGTGGCAGTTTGCAGACAGTGAGAGAAGAGGTCACGTCTGAAGGGTTTGATCAAGGAGTTAATGCTCCAAACACCAGGCCACGTTGCCAGGAAAAGCCTTCCACCTGGCAAGGGGATTCAGTCTCCTGGACTCTCTGTGAGGCACAGGTGGCGTGGGTGTCCCTTCCCATAGTGCTCTTGGCTTGGATGAGAGGATTTACGCTAATTTCACAGGAGGCCCTTGATGTGAGTAGGGATCCGGGCAGGAGGACTTTATTTCAAATCTCCAGGCAGTTAGTTGTATGCCTTGGCAGATTTGGAGATTTGAATACCTCTTTGAGGCAAACTTTCCCTCTTCCAAGAAAACCACCAGTTTTTGGGGGGAATACTATGAAGTCATGGGAGTGGGAATGGAAAGATGTTGGTCAAAGCATATGTAGTTCAAGTTAGATAGGAGGAACAATTTCAAGGATCTAATATACAGCAAGGTGACTATAGTTGATGATAATATTAACATACTGTATTCCTGGAAAATGTAAAGAGAGTGGATATGATGTGCTCTCACCACAAAAATAACTACGTGAGCTAATGCATTTGTTAATTAGCTAGATTTAACCATCCACATATGTATACTACTTCAAAACATCACATTTATATGATAAAAACAATATACATTAATACATTAAAAGGCCAACTATTTCCACATTCCAAAGTGAACTCTGAGGCCACGTAGCAGGACTTGCCACGAAGGTGTAATGACATGTGGCAACTCCTAGCCCCTCACCTACACTGAGGGAAGGAAAGGATCTTAAGTAAGGAATTCCCTAAGAGGATCTCTTTTAAGAGATGTGGTGTGCTTTGAGTCTACTCTCCCAAGGGTAAGGGTGTCCCTCACCTCGAGCTGGGGATGGGGACTTCACAAGGACTACTTGGAGGCTGATTCAGCCTTAGAAACAAGAAAACCACAGTCCACTCTCTTGGTGGTGGGGAGGAGGGGCAGTACCTGATTGGCCAGGTCCTGAGAGTTTGCTGGGACAAAGGGGCCTGAGTGTTTCCTGTTGACCACATCTAGGCCACATGCAAGAAGGAGCTGGCAAGAGAGCCCAAGAGGGTCACCATCAATGAAGAGCCAAGGAAAGTAAGTGGGAAATGCCTAGGAGCTGAAGAGGGAACCATGAGTGACCAGTCAGCACAGAGATGGCATGGATGACATTCACCTGTGTCAAAGGACAAACAGGCAGGAATCACTAATCAAGGTATATGCTGAGGGGTTGGGAGGGGAGGTGTGAGAGGGAGGAGGAATCCTCTGGGGGAAAAAGAAACAGAATAGCAACCCCATAAAAGGAGGAACAGCTGTAAACTGCCAGCCCCAGGAACACAAAATCCAGCTCCAGTCAAAATTAGCGTATTGTTATAGTTTCTACTGCTGCCAAAACAAATCATAAACTTCGAGGCTTAAATGAACACGCATTTATTATTTTACAGTTCTGGAGGTCGGAAGTCCGAAACAGGGCTCAGTGGGCTAAAATCAAGTGTCAGCAGGGCTGCCTCCCAGATAAGCTTCCTCATGTCCCATCACAGTGATGCTCTCTCCTGCGTACCTTTCCACTAATAAGGACCCTTGTGACTACATCGGGCCCACCCAGATAACTCAGGATACCCGCCGCATCACAAAGTCAGCTGATTAGCAACCTTAATTCCATGTACAGCCTTAATTCTCCTTTACCATGTAACCCAATATATTCACAGGTTGCAGGAATTAGGATGCAGATATCTTCAGTGCCCTTATTGAGCCTTCCACAGTCAGTAAGAACTTCCCTGCCCCTTAGCCCCTTTCTCTGACTTAAATTCCTCCTTAGAGGATCCCAGGAAGTCTTGCCAGTGTTGGCAGGGGAGTAGAAGTGCTGGGCTGGGAATGAGAAAAGGAGCCAACCTCCTCCTCCTCCCCACCATCATTCCCTACACACCCACCCTTCCCACTACGGTGGGGCCAGCCAGGAGGAGGCCCAAGCTGGGGAGAAGGCAGCTCACATTTTTTTTAAAAGAAAAGAGTTTCTACTATTATACTTTAGTAATTAAAATAATTAAGGTTGTTTCTGTGACATGATGTCATGGAAGGCCTTTTCATTATCACAAAAAGATATGACACCTTTTGTGGATTTCATCCAACAGGAGGAGAAACTAGCCCCACAGAGTGGGTATAAATGGGTGTTAGAGGAAAGGAAGAGAGTTGTTTTCTGATTACATCCCACAATTTGTGTTAGTTCAATGTGCCAGTCAGTATTGTTATTATTATTATTACTATTAATTACCTCCTTCATTAGACTTTGAGAAGCAGGAGGGCAGAAACCCATCTTGTTCATCCACTTATCTGTAGCACCAGCACAGTGCCTGTAATACCACAAGAATTTAATAAAGCAAATGAACATTCAATGAACGTATTCATTAACATCCCACAGGAACTGGGGCTGAGTATGATTCCAAATGGATGCAGCCCTCATTCGATGTGTCCAACCAGATCTGCCATCTCCCAGTCCGGGAAAACCTTTTGCCAAAACACAAACTCTCTCTTTTTCCCTTTTAAATTGTAGTTATTGTTTTCATCCTGAACTCCAGAATTGTATAATTACACCTTATTACATATGGCACACACAGCTCCCTGAGAAGCAGCCCCATCAAAATTTACAAGGCAAAGAGTTTGCATCTCTGATTTTAAATGGGCTTAACCACTCAAATTAGACTAGCTTTTCTATTCCTGAGAGAGAGGTGAGTGTTCAGGAATTCCAAGAACAATTGGGGCAGCAATGCCCTCCAGCCACCATCAGATTCAATCTCTGCTCAGCTGGAACCAAAGCTGGGACGAGGAGGTGTGTGCTTCTGCAAGAGGAAAGTGAACATGTCAGTTGATCACAGCTGAATTTAGATTTTTTTTACAGAAAAAAAAAAAAAAAGAATAGGGCAACATGAAAGATTGAGAGCGAAATATAGAGAAACAATAAGGTGCCTCCTGAACACAGAGATGAAGCCACCTCCTCAGAGCGAGCACATGATGGATAGCAGTAGTCCCACCCGAACCAATAATCCAGCTGCAGGAGCCCTGGAAACATGCAAAAGTAATCAAAGAAACAGCAGAGTTTCTGCAGATGTGAATTTTAACTGAAGAAAGCTGTAATCTAGGCAACTGTGGAGAGCAGGATAATACTGAAGTAGGTAGTCTCTGCATAGAAAGGAAAGTCAAGGGCAGTAATCCGTGAGGGTTCAGCTAGCACTGGCCAGGGCAGGGAGACAGTACCTGGCAGATGAAGGACATGACCACTCTCCTGGTGTCCTCCAGTGACCTGGATGGAGTCTCCATCCAAAGCATCTATTCCATGCTCACCAAATAGTTTGTTGATCACCAGTGTAGCTTCATGGATTCAGGGAAGAGTTTTAAATAATCCAGAAATTAGTAGGTATGATATCCTCTGCAATTCAATAAACTTGAATTTTGGTTTGTCCACCTGATTTTAGGAGAGCCTGGGTCATTCTCTAAGAATGACTTTAGATGTTTGCAAACCCACCAAACTGTGGGGATCCATTAAAGCCCATCCTGGCAGCAGTTATAGCTCTTTCTGAATTCCAGTCTTGATTCTTTGGTCTTTGATTTATAAATCATTTATAAACACTAATACACTGGAATAACCACCCCCCCCCACACACACACACACAAAAACCCCCCTACCTCACAGAGAACTCCTACTCATCATTCAAGACCCAGCTTGAATGCTACACCTCTGAGAAGTTTTTTTTTTCTGCTTACCCAGTACTATGGAAGAGGGCAGGGTGGAGAAAGGAAAGCATAGAGTAATTGACGTAATTGTAAAGATTTATTGTTTTTCGAACTTTTCTTTAGCTGAAAAACCCTGTTCAACCAAAAGCTGATGTGGAAGCCAATATGTAAAACATAAAAAATGGATGTGCTCTAGTGGAAGGAGGCCGAGAACCTGCTCTCTGGGCTTCCCTAATCCACCCCATTACAGCAAAACCTCTCACACCACAGTTGGAAAACCCCTTATCTATTCTATCCTAACTCTCGTTTTGTTACCAAATGTTCGGTACTTGTCCCCGAGACTGAATGAAGAATGAGGACAAGTGGTTTGAGGAAAAGGAAAGAGAAGTTTAACTGTAATTGATGAAATCTTAAAGATTTACTATTTTTCAGACTTTTCTTTAGCTATAAAACACTTGTTCAACCCTTTAAAAAGGGTAAGGGGTTTTAAAGAGACAACTCATAAAACATTTTGCTCTTTTTCACACCCTTGCTTGTATTACATATTCCCCACTGCCAATTTGACCCTTCCATATCTATGGGAGGAAGGGCGACAGGGACATTGAGCTACTTCCTGCTGAAGTGGGATGATGATTTAGATGGAAGGTTTGTACTCATTTATGCCATTGCCCTTTCTAGTTTCTACAAGACTACAGAATGCAACAGATTACCAGGTGAAAAAGGGCATAAGCAACAACTACAGCCATGAGGACTGACAAGTGAAATGGAGGGATACCTGATAAAAGAGATTCCACCCTGCCTGGTATCAAAGACACCAGGACACTAAGGACTGTGGGTCCTTACTGTCACCTTGTGCATGATGTCTGATACAGGTCTGGGTAAGAAAGAAAGAGACATGGGCATAATAACAAATCCAGCAGCGAAAATCCTCATTAACAAGTTGTCTCTCCATCTTCATAGCGTCCCTCCCATTTCACCAGTTGTTGTTTGGGTCTTTGTCCTTCCCAAGCTTTAAGCAACACCCGGTCTCCTGGTTTGAGGAATGGAGGGGTGCTTGCAACTGGGGTGGGGACCTGAAAGAGGAAAACTCATGCACAGTGGTTGGTATTTGATTTATTTGTTTGATATATTGCTTTACTCTGTTTTCTTCATGTCTCAATATACTACCATACCTACCTTGGGGTGCTGGGAAGGGTCTCCCATAAACTATTTCATAGGGGCTTAACTTAAGCCTGCTTCTAGGGACTATCCTTATCCAGAGGAGGGCAAGCAGCAACACCTTATCCCACTTTAGATGGGTTTCCTGCATCAATTTGCTATAGCTTTCTTTAAAATATGATTCATTTTCTCCATTTTTCCATATATTGAGGTCTCCAGGAAACATGTAATTTTCATTTTAGGTGTAGGGCTTTGTTTACTTGTTGAGTTACCTCCGATATAAAGGAGGGTCCATTATCACTCTTACGGAGGAAGGGAGCCTACATCTCAGAATGACTTCCTTCAGAAGGCTTCTGATAACTTCAGACACTCTCTGTTTGGGTAGGATAAGCCTCTACCCAGCCTGCAAGTATTTGAAGTTTCTAGTTGTGTTAGGCATCTGAGTGAAATCAATTTGTCAATCATCAAAATGGTGGGTCCACACATGTTGGGTTCCCTGTACAGCAGGTTGCTTTTCTATTTTTTGATTGTTTTGAGCACATAAAGAGCAGCTCTGAGTTATTTGTCAAATGGAGTTCTCGTAAATGAGGTCCCACCAAATCCATTAAGGCATCAAGACCATAATGTGTGCATTCATGTAGGTGCCTCATAAAGAGGCCAAACCAAGGCTTCAGATGGAAGAATGAGTCCATGAGAATTCTGTCTCCACTTAGATTGATCTCAGTCTAGCCATGTTATCAAGGCCCTGAGGAACAGATCACCTGTATCAGGCTCCTTAGCAGCCCTGTCAGCAGCCTGATTTCTTTTTGTAACATAAGTGTCTCCTTTTTTGGTGACAAGGACTGCGCATGATGGCCACCTGCTTGGACTCAGCCATGGCCTGTATCAGGGCCATTATTTCAGTGAAATACTTAATATCCTTATTTCCTGCCATCAGGAGCCCCCTTTCCTTCCAAATGGCATGCACAGATCCATCCTGCTAGAATAGACAGCCTCCAGAATCGTTGAACAGTCATGCTGTAAAGACTTATTCTCTTCAGCTGGTAACAGGGTGGCAGGACTGAGAGTAGCTACTGCCCAGAGGCAAGGAGGCCATGCTCTCGCAGTATTGTCCAGTTGCTTTGACGAGTATGCCACTGGCTGTGGGATGTCTCCCAGCATCTGTCCTAGGACTCCAAGGCTCATTCCTTTTCTTCTCATGAATGTATAATTTAAATTCTTTCTGTAAGTCAGGCAACTCCAAAGTGGGGGCAGTCATAAGACTCTCCTTTAGTGTTTCAAAGGCACTTTGACAGTCTGTGGTCCAGATCGGGGCTCCACATGTGTCCCTTTAAGGGCTGCATACAAGGACTTCACTATTAGTCCGAAGTTTGGGATCCAGATGCAACAGAAACCTGCCCTTCCTAGGAACCCACGCGGTTGTCTTTTATTGTTGGGCACCTTAAGATTCAAGATGACTTGCCTTTTGTCTTACCTTAGGCCAAGAGTTACCTTGCTAATTTGGAATCCCAGGTAAGTAACCTGCTGTTTGCAAATCTGCGCCTTTGTGGGTGATACTTTATAACGGAATCCCTTAGTCCAATTGCAGCTTCCGCAAGTCCCTTGCTAAGCTCTCACTAAACAGGGTAGGGGAGTTTTTAAACCCCTGAGGCAACACAATCCAGCAGTACTGTGAGATCATCCTAGTCACAGGACCCTGCCATTCAAATGCGACTGACTACCATTCATGGTCTCTTGTATAATATCATTAATGGCATGTAGATCCTACACAAATCTATACTCATTTGTATGGGGCTCTTGACAGGTAAAAGCGGCATATTACAAGGGGACCAGCAGGGATGAAGTAGTCCATGCCCTAGAAATCTGCTTAATTGAAGTGGCTGTCCATGCTCTGGGGTCCCATTGGCCCACATGGCCTTACTCACTCTTTGGTAGACCTCAGGAGGAATATAACTTGTTTCTTCTTGAAAATCCTGCAGTTGCAGTCAAAGACGTGCAAGTCTGTTGAGGCCCAAACTTCGAAACGAACTGCTCCACAGTGGCAGCCTCCTGTGTGCTTCACCAGGCGCTGGTATTTGAAGCCAGAAGGAGCTTGGTGGCACCCTTGGAGGTGAGCTTCTGCTGCTTCTGGAGCAGCTCCCAGTGCTCACCCAGGTCCAGCATGGCCACCGAGGACATCAGGGTCACCAGAGTCAGCAGCAGAGGTGGCAGTGGCTCCCCAGGGGCCACCTCCTTGGCCTGTGGTGACAAGTTCCTCAGCCACTGCTTTGCTGAAGGCTGCCTCACCGATGCCTGCCCCCCACCCCCCACCTGGCTCATGGAGCACTGTGGGTGGCTGGCTGGTGCCAGGGGACCAGGTAAGTAGCCACAGGGGCCCCAGACAACTTCTGCCCATGCAGCTTGGTGGCAGTGGCACTCCTGTGTCAATTAAAAAGTTTACCAATCTAGTCCCCACTGTCGATCATATCTGGCACTCCTGTGGAGTATGGAGCCCCAAGCCCCCTCCTTCATCGTCTGAGTCCTGTACTCTCTGTTCTCCAGTGTTATATACTTTAAAGGCAATGTCAACAAGCTGTGAGGGATTCATGCCAATTGCCCCTTCCACATGCTGTAGTTTCCTCCATGTATCTGGAACACTCTCACCTATAAAAGTCATATTAACCATGTGCATATTTTTAAGGGCCTCTGGATCTACATCTGTATATTTCCAATATGCCTGATAGATACATTCCAAAAATTCAGAGGGATCTTCATTAGCTTTTTGTTGTAACTTGTGGACCTTGTTTAAACTTTTCTGTCTGGGCACCCACCTCCAGAGGCTTGCCAAAATACACTTTTGGTAATGATTTATTCTCACACTGTCTGTGTCTGCATTAGGATCCCAATTTGTGTAAGCCCAATAACACCCTGCCAGCTATCCTTGCGCATTCAAGCACCCTACCTGATATTGTCGTAATGGAAATTGCCCTGCCCCAGCTATGGATGCCCTATGGCCAAACTGTGTTCCCTGCCGGGTCTTGGAAGGAGAGACCATTTCCACTCTTGAGTCATAACCCAGTGGGTGTGGGACTGAAGAATTAGTTCCAATCATGCCCTCCCTGTCCCCTCTCATGGTGCCAAGATGGTGGCAATGGCAGTGGGCAGCAACAGTTGCCCTGGGCCTGGCTCCATATGGAGCCACTTCCTGGGCCAGCCGTGGGGCTCTGGTAGGGGTGGAGGGCATGGAGGACAAGGCAGTGGGGCCCCAGCAGCACAAGCTTGAGCATGCCCAAGCCCCCAGTGCCTTCCCTGGTGGGTGGGGAGCTGGTGGTGGGGAAGTGGGTTCTCTGAGGTTTGGATCGAAATGGCTCATGAGATTCAACCGTGTTAATCCCTCCCAATTTTATCTCCCAGGGTCTGACTATCCTTACCATTAACTTTGTCCCAGACCTTTCAGCCTCTTTATTATGCAATTGTGCGAAAGATTGTTCATATGGGATCTTGTCCCACTTAATTGACCTTTGACAAAATAATTCCAGTTGTAAGATAGTAGAATAATTTAAGGTTCCATTCAATGGCCACTTCTCCTCACACTCCAGCACATACATTGCCAAGCAGTAGTACAATAAAATACTATTCTTTTTTTAGATGTAGACTTATAGCTATAAGTTAACCATTCAGCCAAGATTCCTCTCCCGAAGGGACTTTTAGATGGAATAAAAACAGAACATCCCATGTTGAAATAAAACTCACAAACAACAACAAACACAAGTTGACAAGTAGACAATGCAGGGAATTCCCAACACAATCTCCAATGCCAACGCCTACCAATCAAATGGGAACCATACAAACAAGAACCAACTTCTCCTAACCCAAAAGGAGGAACCTAATCCCCCAGGTTTCCTACCAATCAAATGGGAACTGTACAATGAGAACCAAATTCTCCTAATCCAAAAGGGGACGAATTTCCCAGTTTCCCTACTTCTGCTCAACCATGACTTCTACCCCCATGGTGGCTACAAATGCCCTACTACAGGGCTGGAAGGTTCACAACTTCCCCAAATGGGTGAAATCAAGGATCACAGTGTGCATACCAGGGAACTTACCAAAACAGCCAAGGCATCACAACTCTTCCCAAATCCATTTCCTTTTCCTCAATAAGGTTCAGGTTGTGAGGAGTTGCATCTAATTCAGGGAGGGAGAGCTGGGAGTTCCCTAGAGCTAAACAGGCTTGGGCAGCTACTGAGGTGGTCCCTCACTAACTTGCCCCAAAAAGGAGATGCTCCTACTGGTGAAGGCCCACTGCTTGACCCGGGGATGCTCCCTGCCTCTTCCCACCACAGCAGCAGTTGCAGGGTGCCTTTCCACCAGGGTGCCAATGGGTCCACTCAGGGACACCAAATTCTGTTACCAAAAGTTCAGTACTTGTCCCCAAAAGCCAAACAAAGAAGGAGGGCAAGTGGTTTGAGGAAAAGGAAAGAGAAGTTTATTAATTTGCCAGCAAATGAGGAGGATGTTGGACTCTCATCTTAAAGAGTCATCATCCTCCCTTTAAGCAGAAATATAGGGTTTTTAAAGGGGGTTTTCAGCTTCAGGCTATTGTTGTTTAACTACAGCATCTCCAGTGAAGACAATCTCATGACCTCGGTCCTAATAATTCTGTTGAGCCATCTCCTGTGGTTTAAGATACTAGAAAACAAAGAACAAAGTACACCCTTTGTCCCTCTGATTACTGGCCTCAGGCAGGAGTTCAGGTTTTAATTTCTTTCAAAAAGGGTAAAAGGTTTTAAAGAGACAACTCATAAAACAGTTTGCCCTTTTTCAAACCCTTACTTCTGTTACAATTTTACAAATGAGGAAACTGATACAGAATCTAATGTCAGAAAACAGTTTATACAATAGTTTCATGTGGTTCTCTCAACCATAAATGATAAATAACATGACATTTATGCCGTCAGCACACCGAGCGGAGAGAGAATCTGCGTGCCCATGGGAGGGAGAGTGAAGTGATTGTGGGGCTTTGAGTTGAAACTCAGGGCCGCTCTGGTGCAGGGAACACAGCACAAGGCAGAATTTTGTTGGTGCCCACAGAGGAAGCGTTTTGATCAGCCAGGCCAGAGGGAAATCCCAAGTTCCCATTAGCCCAGCCACTGGATGACAAAGAGCAGCCTGGGGCCTGGAGTAAATCCGTAAGGCAGTCAGGCCACAAAGGCTGCAGTCCTTGGGCAATTCCCGTGGCTGTGCTGCCTCAGAGCCAGTGGACTTGGGGTGCACAGGACCCTGTGAGACACCAGCAGCTTCAGCCAAGCCGGTGCCTGTGTCACTCCTCCCCCAACTACAGGCAGCATGGCTCAGGGAGTCTTCTTCCACTTGAGGAAAGGAAAGGGAAGAGCTCAGAGGACTTTGTTTTGCCACTTGGATGTCAGCTCAGCCACTGTACAACAAAGTACCAAACAGAGTCCCGAGGCCCTTAAGTCCAAGCCTTAGTTCCTGTACAGCATTTCTGAACCCATTCTGGGCCAGAAAGAAACATGGTGCTTTCAAGGGAAGGACCCAGTCCTGGCAGGAGTCACCACCTGCTGACTAAAGAGCCCTTGAGCTTTGAATAAACATCAGAGGTGGTAGCTGGGCAACAGTCACCACTGGCTTTGGGTGAGACTGGGCTGGCTTCAGGTGTGATCTGGCACTGGTGGCCACAAGGAAGTGCTTAAGTCACTCCTCCCCCAACTCCAGCAGCCCAGCACAGAGAGTGAGGGAATAAAGTGAGAGACTTTGCCTGTTAATCCATGGAATTCTCCTGTATCTTACCCAAGCTCACCAAGGAAGTACCACCAGGAGTCTGCAATAGTCACAGCATTACTGGGCTTTGGGCACCCCCAATGCTGATACGGCTGCAGTGATCAGAGACTGAGTTATTCATAAATAAATAACTCTTCAATGCCCAGACATCAATGAGCATCCACAGGCATTAAGAACATCCAGGAAGAAATAACATCACCAAATGAACTAAATAAAATACCAGTGACCAATCCCAGAGTGATGGAGATAGGTGACCTTTCAGACAAAGAATTCAAAATAGCTGTCCTGAAGAAGCTCAATGAACTTCAAGACAACACAGAGAAGGAAGTCAGAAGCCCATGCTGTCCATTCCCAGCCTTGGCAGACATAACTAATCAATCCCAGATGTGGCCTCAGAATGATTCTCAATACAGTGTTCCTATAAGCTGCTAACAATAGATTGGAGTTGACATGTGAGATAAATTTATTTACCATTTCTGCTCTAAATATTAATGTTTTTCTATCCTAATTGTTAACATATATAATTTTATATTTAATATACCCTCAACCCAAGTCATTAATATTTCAAAGTACACAAAAGGCTATATTATACATAAGCTAACAGAGATCTTTTCTACATTACCTCTCCACTTAGGTAATGGCCTTAAATTATACATTTTGGGAGTTGACCTTTCAAATCTAGTGGTGCTAAGTAAACAATCCTTGTCTAATTACATTTCCTTACTAGATTAAAATATAAAAATAAAGGCACTAGATCTCTTCCTTGGTGTCAATGCCACCTCCAAAATAAAAAGATTGGAGGAGTCCCTTGTATTCAACTGACTCAAGTTTGGGTGATTCAAGCTTAAGTCAAAAAATAATGGCACTTCAAAATCCAACTCTGGCTTAGCCATTCTCATTTTTAAAATATCCAACTCTTCTTTGTTAAGATTTTCTTCTGTGGGGAAAGAAATGAAAGTGTTTTTCCAACTAATTGAGCTTATTTATACATACTGACTATGTACAATGGCCCAGGAGACCCTTAAGGCACAGCTATAGCCCACTTGCCAGTTCTGAGAGCCAATCTCTCTCCCTAGAGTCCTGCCTAGGCTCTTAAAACACGAATGTCTGCTCTCTTGAAGAACTTGGGAGAAAGTCATTACCCTTTTCACTACCGCCTTTCTCAGTCTCCCCCATAGAGGAGGAGTCACATATCTGCTTGGGCAGGTTAGGACAGAGCGCTTATGCCCACCTGGTAGAGTTTTCAGTGGTCTCTCTCCATCTCTCTGACTCTCTGGGGCCTGCTTGAGCATTAGCTGTATGTAGCTTGTCTCCTTCATGCAGTGATGATTATGCAACACCTCAGCCCCCTACAGTTCACTGTAACTAGACAAGAAAGGCCTCTCCCTTCTCTAGAATTAGGGTTGAGCCCAGCCATAGGCCTTCCTGCTACTTGTCTCAATGTCTAGCAGGAAATTAATTTTAGTGCTTTAAAGTATGAATCTTCAAATAATTGATTTCTTCTGAAGTCCACATGAAGCTCTGATTATCTTCTATGTATATTGACATATATCATGGTGGGGAGGGGAGGCTCTTCAAATCCTCACGTTCACTCTGAAATCAGAATATCCATCCTACTGCCACTATTTCAGGGCTAAAGTACCTCTCAGCTTACGATAAATTTTCTTCCAAAAATTTGTGAAGTACTTTGACTTGGAGCCCTAATATATAAATTTTGCCAAGATCTTGGAAATCTTTATGGAAAAGTTTTCATTTCTGTTTCTAAAAAAAAAAAAAATACATATCTATATAGTAACACAAATTCAAATAGTGCTAGATGGCCCAAAATTAAAAAAAAAAAAAGTCTTCTTTCCCTCTCTGCAACCAAGAGTCCCACTACTCAGAAGGAACCACTCATAAATGCTTCCTTTGTACAGTTCTTACAGGCTTACTCCATAATATTAAATTGTATGCATACTTTATTTTTTAATCTGCTAACTTGGAGCACTATATACTGACTGCTATGAAAAATGAGGAATTCCATTCATTTATACTGCCTCTCATACGCTACCTTCTATATTTCTGCCAGCCACATTTTTTTCAATTCTGTAGGTTTCATTCACAAGTCTACATCATGAATTTTCAGTCCTTCAACCATTGATTTTACACAATATCTTGATCCATTAACTTTAGACAATACATCAGGATGAGGAAATTGGTGCCCCTGAATTTGCTTTAATATCTCCTTATAGCCTTCCTACTCCTGCTTCCCTACCTGCCTGTTATGCTGTCATGTCATTAACTTTACATGGTCAATGTCAAGGTTTATAACATTACTATTAATGTTAAAATATAACTAAGGCTCTGTCCTTTGCTTATAAATTGATTCTCAATTGAAAGCCAATATCTAGCATTACCAATACATGATTATGTGCATATTATTCACTGTAGGCCATGAAGTATATAATTGGACAAGCGGAGAAAACACTGTAATCTTAAATCACTAAACCTGTTCTATTCAAAGGAGAAAGTAATTACCAAAACCTCAGAGGAGTAGAAACAGAAGAGCAGCATATTTCAAGCATATACACATAATAATTAAACAATATACTTTCGCTGTACCACTAAGATCACCCAGTGTCTTCCCCCCTCTGATGGTTGAAGTGATACCATTTTCTTCTTGCAGATATTCTTCAGGGGTTTTTCTATTCCTTGTTTTTATGTGGACTAATTTATTTCCATACCTACTGCATCCTCATCATCCTAGGATTTCTTTTTATTATATTCCTGGTTTGTGTCCACTTTTCTTGCATCCATATCTTCCATCTCCTTGGATTTCTTCCTTTCATTAAACATTTGATTGTAAGATAATTTTAGATTTATATGCAGTTATAAGCAATAATACAGAGAGATCCCAGGTACCCTTTACCAAGTTTAACCAGTGGTAACATATTGTAAAACTATAGCGGGATATCAAAACCAGCTATTGGCATTGATACAGTCAAGATATAAAACATTTCTCTCACCACAAAGATTCTTCATGTTACCCTTTTATAGCCATACCCTTCCCACCCACCTTGACCCTTGGCAATCAAAAATCTGTTCTTCATTTCTATAATTTTGTCATTTCAAGTATGTTATACAAATGGAATCACACAGTATGTAACCTTTGAGGATTTGCTTTTTTACACTCAGCATAATTCCCTAAAGTTTTTTCCAAGTAATTGTGTATATCTACAGTTGGATCATTTTTGTGGCTGAATAGTATTCCATGCTATGTACCAATCCTATGTCATTATGTATAATATTAGCTCTAAGTTTTGTGTAATGCTCTTTATCAGGTTAAGTGCCTCTTTGTTCATATTTTTCTGAGAGTTTTATCATGAATGTGTGTTGAATCTTATAAAATATTTCTTCTGCATCAATTGAAATGATTATGTGATTTTCTTCTTCATTAGCTTGCTTATGTAATGAATTATATTGATTGATTTGTGAATATTGAACCATCCTTGCATCCTTGGAATAAATCCCATGTGGTCTTTTTATGTATTGCTGAATTTATTTGCTAATAATTTGTTAAGAATTTTTGCATATATATTTATTACAGATGTTGGTCATTAGTTTTCTTATTTTATATTGTCTTTGTCTGATTTTAGTATCATTATAATACTAGCTTCATAAAATGAATTGGGAAGTGGGTACCCCTTCCATGTTAATTCTTCTTCATGTGGATTTCTTTGTGTTGATCCTGTTATGAGTTTGCTTAGCTTCCTGAAGCTGCAGATTTGTGTCTTTTGCCAAATTTGGAGAGATTTCAGCCATTATTTATTTGAATACTTTTTCAGACCTGCCCTTTTTCCTCTCCTTTCAGGGATCCAGTGATGGGTTACTTTGTTATCATCTCACATGTCCTGAGTTATTACTCATTTTTATTTTTAGTCTATTTTCTCTGTTTTATAGACTGGGTAATTTCTATTATTTTATCTTAACATGTACTCATTTTTTCTTCTGTCCCCTCTATTCTGCCACTGAGCCCATCCACTGAACTTTTTATATTGCTTATTATAATTTTTACTTCTAAAATATTCATTTGCTCATTCTTTACATGTTCTGTTTCTTTGCTGAGACTTTTTACTGTTTCATTTGTTTCAAGCATGTTTGTTAATACTCACTGAAACATTTTTATAATCACCTCTTTAAAATCTTAGTCAGATGATCCCAATATCTGTATCATCTTTTTGTTGCCATATTGATAGTCTTTTTTAAAAAATTTAGTTTGAGATCTTATTGGTGCTTGGTATAAATAATTTTCACTTAAAATCTGGATGTTTTGGCTATTATAAGACTCTGGATCTTATTTAAGTGTGCCATTTTAGCTGGCTTCTTCTAACATGACTCTGGCATGGCAATAGGAGGAACCATCTCATTACTGCCAGGTGGGGGTAGAAGTCTAGATTTCCTACTTGGCCTCCAGTGACACTTGTGGAAGAGTGTTCCTCATTATTGTTGGGTAGAGTGTGAACTCCAGTTCCCCACTAGGCTTCCACTTGTACTGTCCTGGCAGGAGGAACAGGAGTGCCTTGTCACTGTTCACCACCTTAACACATGAGGGTGAGGCAGATGTAGTTCCTTAACCACAGCATGGTGATCAAAGTGCTGGCTCCCTTCTTGGCCTTCTCTGACCACCCTGTTGGAGTATTGAGATACTTCATTAAAGCCCAAAAAAGGTGAAAATCTAGACTCCATGCTGGCCTTTGCTGGCATAGGTGGAGGCAGGGCCTCAGTTTGTTCTGTGGTATTTGGCTTAAGTAGAGCAGTTATTGTCTAAAAGTTTCCTGTCCTGTTTGGCTACCCTCTCCCAGTCCTTTGGCTACACAGAGCCGGCTTTGGTCAGGGCTTTTTGCATCTTCTGTTTATCTTACTAGGTTGCCAGCATCTTCAATTCCAAGTCTGGGATATATGAGGCAAAAACAGGGTATTGATATCCTTTAGCTGGTCTTCCTTCTTTTCTCCAGCCCTCAGAGTCTTCTTATGTATTTTGTATATATGATGTCTAAGGTTTTTTGTTGTACTTAGTGAGAGAAATAGGGAAAAGTATGTGTACTCCAGCCTCTGAGAAGCAGAAGTCTGAATTTCTCTTAAATTTTTCTGGGGTATATTTTTTTTCAGATAATACTTCTGGGTGGTAAAATATCTAAGTCCTCGCATGTCAAAAAATGTCTCTACTTTGCCCTCATAAATACATCATGTGTCATGAAACTAAAAAGACTTCTAGGTTCAGGGACTTCCAGTTTCAGTTCCAACATGTAAGGAGTTGGAAGTTGTCACCCTCATCTTTACAACAAGAAAAAGCTGAAAAAACTGAAAATCCATAACTTGCTGTGGGCCCATCACAGAATTGAAGTCTCAGAGCAAACCATAACCCTGAAAACTGGAGAACTGAGTGAACCCAGAGTCACAGCAGAGACCTGCTTACCAGGAAGAAAAGCCCACTGGAGTGAAAAACTGGTAGGGATACTCAAATGGTAATTTTGGCAAATTGCTGGAGGCTGAGTGTACTAGCATGAGAGTGAAAACTCCTAAGGACCACAGTTTTAGGGGTGTTCCCACACTTTTATAGGTTTTATCTCCTGGAACTCTACCAGGTTTTCATGGTGAAGAGCCAAGAAAGCCCCTCTAGTGATTCTGGTAGGGAAAGGGGAAAAGGAATCATTGTCAGTATTCCCCATAACAAAGGCCAGGAGAGAAGCCTTTACCAGAGTCTTGGCCCACTTGGGGGAAAATTTTTCCCACTCCAGCCCCCTCTAGCTATCCTGTCTCATCTAAGTGGGAATAAAAAGCTAAGAAACACTTGTGATGGTTGTAGCACTGAGATGCAGGTCTACTAAAAGACTGAGATTTAATCACAAGATTACAGATTTTCCCTCCCTCATACCTGGCCAGACGACCAAAAGGGCTCCTGTATAATGAGTGGATTTCAGCTGAAAGAGCTGCCAGATGCAGACTTCCCCACAGCAGAGGTACTTAGGGAAGCCCAAAACCAACAGGGCAGACAAAACAGAGACGCTAAGGAATTGGAAGTCTCTAGCACCTGCAGCTACTGCAAACATTAAACACAACTCAACTTCTTGCCAAATTAGCATAAAATCTCATCCTAGCAGCCTATTTACCTCAGTTCCTATTACCTAATCCATTGGGCTTTCAACAAAAAATGACAAGGCTAAAAGGCAAAGGAAAGCACGGTCTGAGGAGACAAAGTAAGCGTCAGAACCAGACTCAGACATGACACAGATGTTGGAATTACCATATGGGGAATTTAAAATCACTATGATGAATATGCTGAGAGCTCCAATGCAAAAAAATAGACAACTTGCAAGAAGAGATGGACAATATGTGCAAAGAGATGGAAACTCTAATAATTTTTAAAATGCTAGGAATCAAAAACCCTGTGTATTAGTTTTCTAGGGCTGCCATAACAGATTATCAAAAATTTGGTGGCTTTAAACAACAGAAATTTATTCTCTCATAATCAGAAACCAGAAATCTGAAATCAAGATTTTTTCAAGTTTGGTTCCTTCTGGAGGCTCTGAGGGAAAATTTGTCCCAATGCCCATGTCCTAGTTTCTGGTAGTTGCCAGCAATCCTTGGCATCCTTAGCTTTAGATGCATCTCTCCAATTTCTGCCTCCTTCTTCACATGGTGTTCTCCTCTGTATTTCTCTGTCTTCTCCTCTTATTAGATTCAGGGGCTATGCTAAATCCAGGGTGATGTCATCTCAAGATCCTTAATTTAATTATATCTGCAAAGACATTCCAGTCGTTCCCCAGTATCCATGGGGGATTGGATTGGGATTGGTTCCAGGACCCTCCCAGAGACCAAAATCCACAGATGCTCAAGTTCCTTATATAAAATGCCATAGTATTTGCATATAACCTACACGCATTCTCCTGTATACTTTAAATCATCTCTAAATTACTTATAATATCTAATACAATGCCTACATATCACTTCATTGGAGTAGATTCATTGTAGTACTCAACACACAGCAAATTTAAGTTTTGCTTTCTAGAACTTTGTGAAATTTTTTTTCCTGAATATTTTTGACCCATGATTGATAGAATTCTTGAATGTAAAACCCGTGGATATGGAGGACCAAGTATTTACAAATAGGTACTGGGGTTGGGACTTGGGCATATCTTTCGTGGGGACACTGTTCAACTCATTACACACTGTAAGATAAATGAATGATACCTTTTATGTACTTATCAGTAGACTGTTCACACCCAAGAAAAGAACCAATGAGCTTGAAGAAAGGGCAATAGAAATTTCCCAAATGAAAAAGTATGGGGGGAAAAAAAAGAACATGAAAAAAAAAAAAGAATAGAACATACAAGAACCATGGAAAAATTTCAAAAGGTATAACATACACATAACTTGAATAGAAGAAGAAAAGAAAAAGAGAAAGGAGCAGAAGATATATTTGAAGAAATAATACCCGATCACTTTCTGAAATTAATGACAGATACCAAAGCACATATCTGGGAAGCTCAGAGAAAAAAAAATCAGGATAAATACCCCCAAAATTTACAGGATTCTGCATACTTAGACTTACAGCAGAAAGCAGAGAACCCCTCAGACTTCTTTACCAGAAGGACCTTTGCCTTCCACATGGTGTAGGGTGCAGCTCCTCCCCCTCCCTCTGCATCTGTCCATGTCAACACTGAGTACCAGGAGATGGAGGTAGATGTCCATTACACCTCTACACATCCAACCTTATGCCTTGAGGCCACTGACTTTGGGCCATAGACCTATTGTGCCTCCTTTATTCTCTTACCAAGCCCAGACTTGACATTTTTAAGGGAAATATGATTCTACAAGTCCTTCATTATCTCTTTATGGCTTCTAGAATGCAATTTCAGTATTGTTTAAGGTATTTTAAGGAAGCATTAATGAGGAGAAACTTTTTGGGTGGTAGAATTCAATCTAGACTATTAACATTAATTCTTATGGAAATATGTTTTTTTCTTTCAACTTTCACATAAGGAATGCAACCTCTATGTATTAATACAATGCAGATTCCTGCATGTCAGCTCCCGGTGCTGCCTGACCCAGCTGGCTGTCCTGGAAGACAGGTCACCAAAAGCAGTGAAGGGCTTGAAGCCAACGTGGAGTTGAATCTGATGAGGTCAATCCAATTGACTGAGGGAGAAGAGAACAGAAGGGCTGCAAGTACGTAGTGACAGTGATATGAAACCAAAGCCAGACTAAATGACAGTTATGTTCTTTAACTCTCTGGTATTTAGGACTAGTATAGGTCCTTGTGATTCTACACCAACTCATCTACTAAATGGTATAATAGACGGCTTCCCTGTGGCCATTTTTTTTAGGTCATCCTCATCTCTCCCTTGTTATCATGTAAAACCTATGTCATTTTGATATTTATCTGATTTAATGCTGGGTGTGGGAAAGGTAAAAGCTATCCCATGATAAATAAATATAACCTGCATATTTCAGTGTTCATGGGTGGAACACAGGTTGATTAGGGCTCATAGAAAGAAGATATGATGGGACTTGTAGAGCCAAATTAGAAAGGGAGGTCATTCCTCTATCTCTTCTGGCAAGTGGCAAGTTTTTCAAGAACCAGAAGCTATTTTGCTGATGAAGGAACTATGTAAGGGACTGGGAGCCTTATTCTAGGAATATCCCCTGTGATCAAGGCTGGAGATATCAACATACTCACTCCCATGATATGACAAGCAACAATAAAATGTCTTGCAATTCTCCAGATGAGCTAGTCTGTTTTCTCTAAGTAATGCCAAGCTTTCTGAGTGGATATTCAAATTGGGCTCCTATTGTGGAATCATTCCTCACTGAAGGCTGAGAGAAATGGGATGGTTTAGGTAAAAACTTTCTCCTGGTCTTAGGAATATCTTGAAATGTAGAAGAACTATACATGTTCTCATGTCTTCCCTGAATAAGTATTAATAGTACCTCCTTTTCATTTTCAAACTTATCCTGGATTGGGTAATAAAATATAGGGTCACCCTATTGATATGTCACCCTAACAGATACTGGATATTTATCTCTGATAGCGTTTAATGCAGTTTTGCTTTATGAAAGCTCTTCGAAGAATAGCTAACTCTACTGCAGCCGATTTGGGTTCTTTTAGTTTGTTTTTTGAAGATGTGAAACTTTCCAGGTGTCCTGATTACTCATCATAACTATTCCAGAACATTCTCTAATTTGTAGAAATCGAATTATTTGTTTGAACTTTTCACCCAAAAGTCTAACAACCCCTAAATGAAGCCATAGATCTAGCCATAGATAATTTCGTCATTTTTCTAAAAGATAAAAAAACTACCAACACAAGGTACCGAGGACACCGATAGGCTTGCCTGCGTATCCCGTCCTTTGTGGCGAACTCCTCCCTCCCAATCCCACTGTGAAAGCAGCCATTTTATAAAATGAGGCCCTGCCCACTGGCCACAATTGATTGGTTCAGAGGCGGATGCCTGACATAGGGCCAATCAGAGCGAACCAGGAATTTACCGATTGAGTCTCAAAGAGAGTCCATGATTCTCTGGGTTGCTAAAGCCCTTAGAATTGTTTTGTTAGTGGCTGTGTTCTGACTTCATGGAGAAAGAAAGAGAGGGGAAGGAGAGAAAGGAGAGAGAAAGAGTAAAGAATGAAGCCAAAGGGACCCTTCCTATCCTTCCTGTCACTTGATCGTTTGGGTCTGCCACGAAATTCCCAGATTCCTGCCAATAAATTCCTTTTTCCTTAGGTGGAAAGATTTTGCTTTCTGTCACCTTTGATCTAGGAGTCCTAACTAACACAAGAGATTAATGTACGTGTCCCACTTAAAAAGAACCTTATGACAGAAAGTTCACAGAAAACTACACAGTTAAAAGCCTTTACTTTTAAGCTGAGATGCCCTTGAGCAACCTGCTGCAATTTCTCTACTTACCATTTAGGAATCTAAAGGCAATTTTTTATATTCCCTCCTCACAGCCCATGTGTCCCTGGAGTCATTCAACCACCCTTATCCTTTCAACTGTTTCCATTAAGGGAAATAGCAAATACTTTTACAGAAAAGGGCGTTTGGCCTCATAATCCCCCTGATTAAAAATCTCTCTCTTTTTTTCTATGTGGGTCACTTCCAGCATTTTCTTTTAAAACATCAAGGTCTGACTTTGAAAGACACTCTTGACTCCATGCAAAGGATCTTTGTTCTGGGCTGAATTGTGTCTCCAACCCCACCCCAAATGCCTATGTTGAAGTCCTAACCTCCCAGTACCTCAGAATGTAATCATATTTAGAGATAGGCTCTTTAAAGAGGTAATTAAGTTAAAATGACATCAGGGGAGTGGGCCTGATCCAATATGACTGGTATCCTTACAAGAAGAGCAGATTAGGACACAAACATGTGTGGAGTGAGATGTTGCGAGGATACCAGGAGAAGGTGGCCATCTGGAAGCCAAGGAGAGAGTCCTGGAAGAACAAACCCTGCCAACATTTTGATCTCAAACTTCTAGCCTCCAGAACTGTGAAAAAAATAAATAAGTTTCTGTTGTTTAAGCCACCCATTCTGTGGTACTTTGTTATGGCAACCCTAGCAAACTCATACCATCTGTGTTAGTCAGGGTTCTCCAGAAAAATGTTAAATAGATACAATAGGATGATTTGAAGTCAGCAAATTTGAGACTCAGGAAGAGTTGATGTTTCAATTCAAGTCCAAAGCCAGGAAAAAATCCAATGTCCCAGCTTAAAGCCAGTCAGGCAGGAGGAGTTCCCTCTTCCCAGAGAGAGAGTCAGCCTTTTTGTTCTGTGCAGGCCCGTTAGCTGATTGGATGAGGCCCACCCCCATTAGGGAGGGTAATCTGCTTTACCAGTTAATCTCATCCAGAAACACCCACGCGCACACACACACCACCGGAATAATGTCTGACCAACTGTCTGGATCCCCCATGGCCCAGTTGACACATAAAATTAACCATCACGCCATCTTATAAAATGAGAGCTATAAAGTAGCCACCTACTATCCCAAATTATTGAAACCAAGTCACCCATCCATGCTATTAATACATGTGTATTAGATGCCATGTGGGGAATGGCGTCACCTGATACCAGAATGATCCATAGATTAAGTCACCAAATTACACACAAAATTCCAAGGTAAGCTGTCCTGTCTGCCAGCAACTGTAATTTTTGATTCTGATTTTATCAGGATGCATCAAAGGCAACAAACCTGTGGGGAGAGCTCTTATGAAAGGGCAGTGCTTGGAAGCACCTTGCTCTCTAAGGTGCTGCTCACTCTTTCCTCTAATCTAGTGCATTTTATGAGGAATGGAAGGAGATTTCACAGCAAAGTCCTCGTTCAGCAACTTGGTAAACACCTCACTGCCATATAGGGCAATCGGCAAAGCCAATATCCACTGGCTTCTGGGGTTTGTTAGCACTGTCGGCCTCGCTTATTCCACTTGCTTTTGGCAGTCAGCTCCCTTCAGAGTTGGCACGTATTAGGGTAATGGCTAATTACCAACTGCAGCCAATGAAACGTGGCTAACTGGGTGTAATATGTGGGGCTGGGTAAAGGAAGCCCTGGGTGGGAACTATGAGAATTATCACAAAATAATTATACCAGTGCTTTTCAAGTTAAAAGTGTCTGAGACTTCAGCAAAACAGGAAAAGAGAGAAACCAGCAAAAAAGAGAGCCCTCATCCTCTCCTGCGCTCATTCCCTTCTGCCCGATAGGCATTCTGAACTTCTTCCCTCCCCTCACATCTAACTATTTTCTTATCCTCCAGGCACCTGAAGTTCACAGTTCTTTAGGAAAGAGGAAAATCATCAGTTGTTAGAGATGTCCAGTTTGTTTTCAGATTCAACACAAGTATATTCCAATATTGACATGCCAGGTAAATGAATGACCATTAAAAACAATGGCAACCATAGGCAGGGATCAAGGTACACAGAACTCTCGGAGAAAAAGAGAAAGGGTGGTCAAACGGTCCATTAGCTCATCCAAAAGATCCTGAAAGAAATCGGATGGTTTGGACTAAACTTTCTTTGGCCCTGTGAATGCTCCGATGTATAGGTCACCGGTGCATCCAGGTTTGCGTGGGACAGCTCTTGCCTACTCGTGTTCTCCCTTTGTAATTATTAATAGGGCCTCATTTCACTCTCAAAAGCGTCCTGATTTGGATGATAAAATATGTGGTGGCCCGTGATTTGTCACCCTTTAATGGACCCTTGTGGAAATAAGGCTCACAGGCGAAAGACTGACCTTCCTGATGGGAACTGGACGCTCCCTGCAGACCAGACCCCCTCAATGGCTACACTCTCCAGCATTTCACGGGCCGGATGTAGCTTAACAGTTGCAGCAAGACAGTGGCAAGAGATGTGTGGTGACCCGGCTCGGTTTCAGACACACGGACAGTGTTGGAGCCCTGAAACCAAGTGTTCCATGCACCTCCACCTCCTCTGTCTTCCCAGCGCGAGCGTCCCTCACCACGTGCTGCCTTAACTTTTTCTTCTGGCTCGCTCTCTCCCCTGAGCATGCTCCCTTTCACACAACCTGAGTCATCACCCAAGTCTGTACATCTGCATCTCTCTGAATCCTCACCCCTGAGCCACATTTCCCTCCCCAGCTCCATCCCCAGCGCCAGGTCCCCACAGGACGATCCTACCTGATTGTCTCCACAGCACCTCGATTCCCACTTGCCTCTCCCACCATGCCCCTTCCTCTCTGGATTGCTATTTCTTCTAAATGGTACAGATATTTTTTTTTTTTACCCTCCTTAAAGTTACCTACGATTTTCTCTCTTCTTTTACCTAGGCCCCCATGCAATCCCTTACAACTTTTCAGTAGTGAGGTCTCCCACACAGCTATCCTCCCTTTCTCTCTCCAAGGTTAGTACACTGGCTTAGAGCTCATTTCCTCAATGATAGGCACCACATCTCCGTGCCTTTGCCCTCTGCCTGTTCCCTAACAAACTTGTATGAAGCTTTGCTTGACCGTGATGCTGACCTGATCAAAAGGCTTGCCTGTGAATCCCATTTGTCCACAACACAAAGTGCAGGGGTTTCACTTGGGGAGCCGCGAGCTATAAGCATCTGGCGCCAGCTGCTTTCCATTTGGAATTCCACAACTCCCGTCCTGAATAAGGAGTCTATGACTGTGTTGAGCGAGCTGCAGCTTACGCGTCACTTGCACAGCCATGATCTCACTTGTTCTATTGTAATAACGGGACTGTTATTAGAACAAGCAGGACCTCGAACCAAGGCCTCCTAAAGCCACTTGTTCTCAGCATAGCCCCTGTCAACAAGGTGAGGAAAATAGCTTCTCTTTTGCAAGTCAGTTAGCTTTAAATACATATGATACTCTTTGCTTACAACCCATGACCTGAAAAGATAAATAATCACTAGTGCTTCTTTGCCCCATTTTTCTCTAGGCTTCTCCACGCTCAAAGTATAATTTCAAAAAAACCTGTGATATCTTCTTGCTATCTAAAATAGGACACATGTAGAGATGCTTGAATTGAAGCAAGTTTATGTACAAATAATTAACATTTTTAGAACAGTTTTGGATGTACAGAAAACTTACAAAGGTGATAGCTCCCATGTACCCCACACCCAGTCTCCTCTACAATTAGCATTTTATATTAGCATGTGCATTTGTTACAGCGAAAGAAACAATATTGGTAAATTACTACTAAATAAGGCCCATTCTTTATGCAGATTTCCTTAGCTTTTACCGACTATACTGTTTCTGTCCCAGGATCCCATCCAGGATACAACACCGGGTCATGTGTTCTTAGGCTCCTCTTGGCTATGACAATGTCTCAGACTTCCCTTGCTTTTTTATGACCTTAACAGTTTTGAGGAATCCTGGTTGGGTATTTTGTAGAATGTCTCTCAACTAGAATTTGTTTGATTTTTTTTTTTTTTTTTTTTTTTTTTTTAATGATTAGACTTGAGTTACAGGTTTTGGGGAGGAAAACCACAAAGGCAAAGTGCCATTTTTATCACATCCTTGCTGTGAGCATGACTTATCACTGTTGATGTTGACCTTCGTCACCTGGCTGAAGTTATGTTTGTCAAGTCTCTACACTGTAAAATTCCTCCTTTTTCCCCATTTCGATACTGGTCTCTTTGGAAGGAAAGCACTGTGCACAGCTGACACATAAGGAATGAGAAGTTGTGTTCCACATCCTTGAGGACAGAGAATCTACATGAATTATTTTGAATTCTTCTCCATGGGCAATATGTCTCTGCTTCCCCATTTATTTAATTATTCAATCATTTATTTATCTCAGTATGGGCTCATGGATATTTATTTTAAACTTTGGGTTATTGTCCAATATTTGGTTCTTTTGTTGTTCACATTTTTCCAGCCCTGGCCACTGGGAGTTCTTTCGGTTGGCAACTGTGTTCCTTTGACACACCCTCAACATTGTGTTGTGGTTTTTAATTTTGTTTTGTTCTTCAAGCACTGCCTTACTTTCTGGCTCTATAGGATTATCCATGTTCATCCCGATATTTCCCTCCAAGTCCTAGAATAAGCCTTTTATCCAAGGAACTCTGGTTCCTTTCATTGGAGGACAGTATTAGAAACCAAGATTCAGGCACTAGGTATGCACCAGTTAAATTTGGGTTTATCCAAATCCAGCTAAATTTTTAAGGAGACTTTGAATGTAAGTTTATTTCTCACATAGAAGTGGTAATAAATAGATCAACAAATTTCCCCATTTTATTTACAAACATGAGTCATTTTGGGCCTTTTTATAAGAATGCTTTAATCCTCGCTTCTACCAATTGGATAACCTTGGTGAGGTAAATAAAATTTAAATGATCATGATAATGATAATGATTACAGCTATGAGGAAGATATTAAAGTAAGTACTATACACATATTATCTTGTTATATCCTAACAGCATCTTGGAGACATAGACATTATTATTGTCCCATTTTGTAGATGATGAAAGTGGCATCTATCTTGATTGTCAGACTGAGAAGCAAATGGGAAAACACTTGGAAATCCCCTTGCACAGAGCATAGAAGGTGCTCAATAAATCATTATTTTCTCACTCCCTTGCCTCTAGAAAAAAAGAAAATAGGCAAACTTCGGCAACACATTAGCTGTAAAAATTCAGCTCATGGTCTGTGAGATGAAAAATATAGGGGTTATATTAGCTCATTTGTTTTCTTTGTTGCTATATAAATGCAATCTGATTCACAAGAGCCAAAAATCCACCTGCTTCATGAAAGATCTCAAATGAAATGAAGACATATTTATCTTAATAATCAAGTCTGTTTACTGAGTTGTTCCTTACATAACCCAAGTTCTCAGACACCAATAAAACTCATATAACCCTTAAAAATCTTGTTGGAGATATTTAAGTAGTCTAAGGCACTTTTCCAAAACTTGAACATTTTTATTAAGATAGAGAAAATATTAAATAAACACACAACACTGCTGAAGCTTTGAAAGCTACTGAAATGGTACAAACTTACCAAAATATTAATACCTACATAATATGCAGAAAAAGACTAGAAGCTTTGCCTCTCCAAGGGAGTAATTTCACTATAATTACAAATCTTGGAAAAAGAGGTCAAACCACATGCAAATTTGTAAGCTTTCTTAGAATACACAGAATGTGCTGAAAAGTGAAAGGCTTGTCTTAATTCTCCGTTGTTTCTTCCAACCATTTCTTCTTTTTAATATTTTGGGAAAACAAAAATTGAAAGTTGGAGCAAAAAACCAAGGACATGAGTTTTCTAAGTAGCAAAGATGGCATCAGAATTTAAATCTAGTCTGAAGACACTTTCTAGCCTCTCTGCTGCCTTCAGTCCAGTGAGAGGCTTTACTCACTGCAGTCCAAACCTTTGCTAGTGATATTCTTCTACTTGAAGAGCCCTTGCCTTCCTTTCTGACACTCTGGATCATCAGATCACAACTAGATGTAAGCCTGAAAAGTCACCCTCACAGACAGTCTACTCTCATTTTTAGAACTCCCCAGACAGGACTTCTTGAACTAATCTGTAGGACCAGCCATTACAACAGATGGGTGTCCATCTCCCCAGTTGAATCACAAGTTCCCTCAGGCCTGTTTCTTTCATTTTCTCATCTGCTAATCCCAGCCCAAACAGTCTTAATAAATATTTCTGAGCCCTTTTCATTGATAGATTATGCCTCAGGGCAGCTATAGCCTTGGTCTTTGGGAAAAACAATCAGAACAAAGCTGATTCCCACTCCTACCCCCAGGCTGGTAGGGGGCTCAGGAGTAACTGCCCTCAGCAAAGGTTTTCTCCAGGCCAGCATTTTGGTAGCTCCAGAGCTCCCAGAATATTCCTTTGATTGGATTCCTTTGCAAGTGGATAATGGAGCTTAAAACATTTTTTTTTTAACAAAAGAGCATAAAAAGTGAGTTTAAAAGCAAATGGGCCAAGGATTTTCCCTAGGAAGTCTTTCAATTTCACACATAGCAAATTCCTATGGTATGGACCTATTAGAAATGCTTTTTTTCGTCCTTTTATGCATATTTATTATGTTCCTCTACGGCTCTGTTATCGCTTAATTTGACACCGAGCCTCCAAAGCCACATCTTCTTTTCTTCCTGAATTATTAAAAAGGGGCAAAATATTTTAATCATGAAGTCCTGTATAATTTAGAGATTATCTTCTGTCTGTGTGAGTTATAGCAATAATCAAAGGGAGGCTTGGGATTTGTAAAACTAAGGCCTTAATTTCTTGACAGGTGTTCTGCCTGGTATGGAATTAACCTCTTTTCACATCTTATACATACATAAGAGCAAACCATTAAATATATCCTTGGTACATACAGACAACAAAGAGGCAGAATGCACGAGGTGAGAACTACCCTGCCTCAGTCTTAAGCTAGGCTCGATTTTTCATTAACGAGAGGAAAATAAATTATGGGAATATTCTATCAGCTGCACAGTCTAAATCTGATTAATCAGCCCACCTGGTAGTCCTGGGGGGACCAACAGTCTTGATCTAGCTATTAGTTACATTATCCATTGCAGCCAAAAGGGAGCTTGGGAATGGTGACCAGACCAGATATTACTTTTCAATGCCCAACCAGTTAGGTCAGTGCAGTGATTAAAAGCATGGCCACTGGAGTCAGACAGAATGGGATTTGAATCCTGGAGCCACCACCCATTAGCTGTGTGTCTTCTGGAAAGCTATGTAACCTCCCAAAGTTTCATTCTCTTCATTTATATGACAGAGACATTAATCACATCTACCTATAGGGTATTATAAACAGGGTAACACATGGACAGAGTACCTGGCCAATAGCAAGTGGTCAACTAAAGATATTTCTTCTCTGGAAACCTGAATAGTACCTTGTTATCAATCCATTTGTTTTTACAAATATCTTTTGAGCCAGACACAAAGTACCATATGAAGACCATGTAGTAGTAAATAAAACAAGCCCTGTTCCTATCTTCATGGAATTCACAATAGGCAAAGTATACATGCATGAAACAAGTCAATAGAGTTCACAATTATACAATTGTAAGTTCACAAAGAAAAACCTAAGGTTATGTGAAGGAGAAGAATGGGGAGATGAATTTACATAGAGTACTGTGTTATTCAGGGCCCTGTCAGGAAGCAGATGGCAAATTCAAACAGCCTAACTGAGGAACGTCTGGAGGGATACTATTCAGTAACAAAGCGTGGAAAGGGTTAAGGGAAACCAACAGGGAAGAGTGAAGTTCCCCTAAGAAGGGTGGGAGTAAAGCCAGCAATAGCTGAGAGCCTTTACCAACCTAAAAGGATTAGAGGAACAAGCCATGGTTGTGGGAAGTGCTGTCCTGATAGGAGCTTTCTGTAGAGGTATGCAGCCCACCCACGTGACTCCTCAGAGGGGGAGCCCCAGGAATAAACACCCTGACCTCTCTCCACCTTCTGATCTTCTGGTCCTGAGAGAAAGCTCGGGGACACGGAACCCTGCTGATACTTTCCTGAACACAGAACGGGGTGGAAAGTAGATTCTGAGGGGCATTCAGAAAATATCTAACAAAGGTAATCAAGAAAGCCTTCTCTAAGAAAGGGACCTGTAAGTGGAAGACAAAAAATTGAGACAGAACCAACCAACGAAAGTCAGGGAAGGGTACCTGAGACAGGTGACTGCACGTGCAAAGGTCCTGAGGCAAGGAAGAGCTTGGTGTGGCAAGGGAGAGAACGGAAGTCAGTGGGGCAGGACCACAATGGGTGAGGGAGGAAGAGGAGTATAATGAGTTTGGAGAGGTTCTCAGGGGCCATTGGTCTACCTGGGTCCCACATCAGAACAGACAGATTTTCTTTCTCACCAACCAAGTGCTGACCCCTGTATTTTGACTGCCCCCCAACTAGTATAGACTGAACATAGATACTTAACATTAGCAAAAATCCTAAGAAAACTCCTGAAACTTCTGTGTTTTCCAAATACCATTCCATCCATCTGAAATACTAATTCTTCTTGTCCAATCTATGTCCAGTACTGACACCAAGACAAAGCTTAAAAATCACCTTTCCTTGAAATCCGGCTGGATGCACCATTTTGGAAGAAGGAGGGGTATCCTAAGCACGGCCAGATTGTACTGAAAAACCGTCCAGGGAACTCTGATTCATGCGTGTCTTCTTCCCTCTGTGGCAGGGGGTCCCTAACCTATGGCGAGTTGTGTAATTATTGCATTATATATTACAATGTCATAATAATAGAAATAAAGTGCACAATAAATGTAATGCACTTGAATCACCCCGAAATCATCCTCCCCCTCCCCAGTCTATGGAAAAATTGTCTTCCATGAAAATGGTCCCTGGTGCCAAAAAGGTTGGGGACCGCTGCTCTGTGGCAACTAGGAAAGTGGTGGTTCTCCAGAGTTATACCCCCCAGAACTTCCCTTTATAAATCAGACAGGCTGGCCGTTTGACCACTCAGATGGCCACCCCCATCTCCAGCCATCAAACCCCCTGGCTACACCTGGCTCAGGTGTCACCATACTGCTTCAGACATGAACTCACCAGGGTTCAAGAGAGATACAAAAACCCTCTACTGGATGTTTGAAATAATACATAACTCAAAGGTGAAATGCCACATGCCTTCTTCTGAAACATCTGTAAAAGAAATTGAGAAGACATGTAATTATCTAGCTCCTGTATTTCCCTACTGAGCCCAAAATACATACAGCAAAGGGAATGGCTCTAACAGCTTCAGAAAGAACTCACATTCATGTGCTGCCCACTGGCCCCTTGAAAGACCCACACTGCACATCAGACACTGTGCTAGGCACCAGGAGGAGTAGAAAGACAAACAACAGATTTCCTGCCCTTGAAGAGTTCATGGATTAAAGACACAAAAGGCTTAAGCAAATGCTACTATAAGGACAATAATTGACAGTGAAAACTCACTCATGAACTGGCCAAGCTTTTTATAAAGAGTATATTTGTTACTGAATCCTTGCAACAGTGCCCATGTTATAGTAAGAACGACTGACGCTTGGCTAGGTCTAAGGAACTCATCTAAGGTTGGATGACCCATAAATGGCTAATGTGTGACTTAGCCGGAGTTCCTGACTCTATCTGACCCTGAAGACCATGTTCTCAACCATCTGCCTCATTCATTCTCCAGGGTTAGAATTCAATAAAACAAGAGTCCCAGTGAAAGCATTTACTAAGTAAGGTAGCCACACAGTGAAAAGGAGACTCTTTAAGGGAGGAGAGAACCATATCACAAAGATGAACAATGTGTCAAGTATTAATGAATACATCAGATTTTACAAATAGAAATAAAAAGAAAAGGCGTTTGGTCTAAAAGAACAGTATTTGCAAAAGCATGGAGTTGAGAAAGAGCATTGGCCATCCAAGGCGGTTATGGAGAAAGATGCAAGCTGGGTGGCAACAGAGAAAAGGATGACTCAGACTACAGAGGTAGAGAGGTGCGTTGGTACCTCTGAAGCATCTTGCAAATTATGTGAGTTCTTAATACCCTTATAGGAATCATTTTTATTCTTTTATTTTGTCCCCTGGTCTATCCTAGTTTGCATTTTTGGAAAATGAATCTCATTTTGCTGTTTATTACCCATATATTGAACCTGTCTATATCTCTTGGAATAAATTCTATCCATCATTCTTATTGGATTTATTCCAGCACCACCCCAGTTTGTATAATTTGCAAATTTCATTAACATTCTCTTTACTTTCTCTCGGAAACCATTAATAACATTGTTGCATATGATCAGGCTTAGCACCAATCTCTTTGGCACCCCTACTAATCAACTACCCCTGGCCGGATGTCACACTATTCATCACCATGCCTTGTTTACAGACCCCCTGAAAATTATCAATCCCTATGACAGTGTTCACATCCAAGCCAGTGTCAATTAATTTCATAAGTAAAATTTTGTGATGTGGTAGCAAATGCATTACCAAAATCAAGATGTATTGCAGGGACTTTGTTCTCCTCCACTGTGAATTTTAAGCAGCTTTCAGGTTGCTCCTGGGTGATTTATTTGTGGCAACACCAAGCTGCTTATTCACTCATGATTCCATTACTTCTTAGATGTTCTGGGCTATTTTCTTCCATACACTTCAACTTCCTAGGGGTAATCTCAGGGATCATTCCTCTTTTGAAAAGATAGGGGAACACATTTGTTGCTGGCCTGACCTTCTATGATCTCTACAATACATCAAGTCGTTTAAAAAGCAATTCCTTTTTTCCTCGTCTGGCAGCTTTTATGAAGTAGCCAGGTGCCTCCACAAGCTCTGAGCTATCACCCTGGTAAACTGGTATAGATGTCACCTGCTGGGGCAATGATCATGTGCTGCTGCTTATGGACAAAACATCATAGTTTCAGGTGGCACACTCCACACATGAACTGCTTTGATCCCAGACCCCATCTTGAGATAAAAGTACTTCACCCTCACATTTCTCCCTTCATTTATTTGCATATACAAACACCTATATGCAAGTCACGATGCTAGACACTTTGGTACCCCCAGAGATGAAGATGGTTTGGTGTTTATCCTCCAGAAGTGAGAATGAGGGTGGGAAGGGTCAGAAGACACATACGCGCATGAAAAAAGCACACACTGCCCAACGCAGTGTGATGGGTACTGTGGACGTGAGGTTATAAGAGTTCAGAGGATGGAGAGATCACAACCGGTTTGGGGAAATCTAGAAAGGCTTCGTGAGGGAGGTGGAATTTAAAGGTAGAGTCAGCAAGCTGAGATGGGGAGGACGGCTTTGCAGACAGAGGGGTGTTGGCCCGTGCTGACACTGGGTCCACTCGGAGAACAGTGAGCAGGCAGACGCGATGGCCTAAACCTGAATGAGTGTCAGTGAGGGACATCACAGGGAAGCAAGTGCGGCTAGAAGCCAGAAGTCCTTGAACATCAGGTGGAATCCGAATTTAATTCAACAGGCATAAATACCTTCAGGGAGGTATAATGTAATCACACATTCTCTGTCTTTAGAACTGACCTGGTGAACAATGTTTCCAAGTCCTGTGTAAAACTTTGCTCTTTATGCCCTTTATGAATTCATTCATGAATGCATAATTTTATAGCACTTTACTATGTGAAAGGTGCCACAGGGGAGCCGATACAAAGACAGATCATATAAATTCTGCCTTCAACCTTACTTAGAGTCGACCAGCGAGAGCTAAGATCAGCACATGTAGCATTTAACCCAGTTTAACCCCTGTCTCTTATTGACATTCTCTTCTCCCTTGGCTTCTAGCAGGACACTCACTCCTGGCTCTCTTCCCGTGTCCTTGAATACCCTTCTCTGTCTCCGCCCTCATTTCTTGTCCCTCTGCCTGCTTTATACTTCAGTCTACTCCAGAACTCGACACTTGCCCCTTCTCTTTTTACACTTCATGGCCCCTTTGAAGAAGCTCTTCTACCTCCATGGCTTCAACCACCACTTACATGACAATAACTACTGTCTGGCTTCAACCTCTCCTCTGACCTCCGACCGACATTTTCCAGTTCCTCCTAACTACATCCAGCAGTAAACACTTCAAAAGCAACATGTTCAGAGCCAAGGTCATTTTCTTCCCCTTTCAAAATCCACCCCTGCCTGACCCTGTTCTCTGCTTGATTTCCTATCTTAATTAACAGTATCACTGCACACTACAGTGTTCATGCTATAAACATGTAAAAACTGAATCCTGCTTCTCTCTTAACCCCGAATACTACTTATGCTACTATTCAAACATCCATGGAACCCATGCTCTCTCTCCATCCCAATCTGAATGCGTCAATGTCAATTTCCTGGGTTATTCTGATTTTCCAACAATTTGTCACCCTCTCTATGAATTGCCCTCCTATAATGGTGAACTAGTTCCAGGGTAATCTTTCTAAAATACAAATTTAACAGCAACAATTTGCGAAACCAGACTCAAGATTCTTTTAATCCTTTATAAGGAGACATTGAAAAGAAACTATCACAAATCAACAATAGGATGCAGAAAGGAATCCGACCTGGTCCCTATCTTTAAGCACTTCCCTCCTGTAGTCTGATGTAAGAGAGGTGGGAAGACAGACAGGAAAATTATTGGACTACACTGTGGCAAGGACTATGAGAAAAATATGTGTAGGATGCTGAAAGAACACCAAGGCGAGGCCTCCAATTCAAACCAGAGAGTCAACTGAAGGTTCCCAGGAGAAATGAAAGCCAATCTGCACTACAAAGAATGTGAAGGCACCATCTATGCAAGGAAGAGGGAAAATGGAGATCCATTCACTAGAAGCATGTAGACAGGCCCAGTGGTGTGATGAAGCAGTGTCCTAGAAGTTTGACATGGAAGTATGGGAGGGCCCATGTGGAGGAGAGACAAAGACCATGACAACAGAGGGCACAGCGGCCAGGGAGGGAGTGTCTTGGTCACTATGCAAAGAGGTTTGGATTTTTGTCTTCTTGTCACCATCACAGTAGCTCTGGGTGGGGGGAAATGGCTTTTATTATAATTCATACCAACCAGCTTGTATCCAAATTAACTTTGGGTACATGGTTCAGAAATATCACGCTGAGAAATTAATGCCAAAACTGGTCATGAACAGTAAAACTTCTGGGTCCCATAGAAAAAAATGTAAACGTGTTCTGGAGGAGATATTCACAAACAAAATACATCAGACTCCCACAAAGGAACTACCTCTATTGAAGATAAGCTCACAATCAAACCTTAAAAATCACAAGAAAACATAAACCATCATAAGGAGAATCAGCAGTTACAACAAATAGTAGAATTGGCATTCCAAGAACTAGAAATGCCAACAATACCTAAATAACTAAAAGTTGGTATACTTAAAATCATTAAAAAGAACAACAACAAAAAAATAAAAACACTAATGTTAGATTAGGACATTAAATTTTTTAAAAAACTGAATTGTTAATGGAATCCAGTAAGACCGCAGAAATGAAAAACAGGCAATGAAATAAAAGACTCAATGGACAAATTCAACAACAGATCAATGAACTAGAAGGCATTGCTAAGGAAACCATCCAGAAATGCGTATAGGCATTTAAAGATATTGGACAGTATAAACAAGGGGTTCAAATATGCAGTAAATTGAATGAAACCTTCTAATATGTATCTAATAGTATTTACAGAAGGAGAAAATAAAAGCAGTAGAAAGGCAACACTGAATTTCCTAGGATTGAAGAAAAATTTAAGTTCCCAGATTGAAAAATCAAAATGAGTTCTAATCCTGATCAATAAAAACAATTAGAAGAAATTATTCCTTTCAAGTATACATTGATATAATTTTAAAAATCATTCTGTACAAGTCCACCAAAAGGGATCTTGACAAATTCCAAAGACAACATCATCTAGATCAAGTTCAGCGGAATGTCAGAAGTCAGAAGTGGATATGGGGGTGGTGTGGACTGAGGAGTGAGTGTGAGGCCTATCATCCTTTCCATCAAGTGTGATTAAATAGATTCAATAAATGGTCACTCATTAAAGTTCAGGGAATAGTTTTTGCTTGTTTGTGTGTTATAATGAGAGAAGCAGAACAAAGGGTTGGTTCACCTCATTCGATAATGACTGAGCAATATTTATTCATGAATACGATAAGAGTTTGGGGTAGAGATTTTAATGGGAGAAGCAGAAAAATTCAGTATTAACAACCCCATTTAGAGTCATGATTTATTTCCCTGATTTGGATTTTCTGCCCTTTTCTGGAGGAAAAAAATTATAAATATAGTTAAAAGCGTTTATCACCTGAGATGCACCATTTGGAAAAGAAAACAGGAGAACGTATTTTTAAACCATAAATTTCCACCGTGTTCACCCTTTGCATAAATAAGCAACCCCAGACTTTGCAAGAAATATTAAAGTTCATTTAAATTGCAAATCTGACCTTATTAAAATGGCTTTCTCAAAGAGCCATAAACAAATAGAGTGCGTTGGTAATACTGCCAAACAACAGAATACATTCTCAACCAGTTCTGTAATTAAAGTGGAAAAATAGAATTTGCACAGTCCTGAAGACTCAGAGACAGATGAAGAAAACATATTATGACAGTAACTTGAGGTGGGGAGAATGCATCCATCTGGAGGGTCCCTTCAATAAATGTCTCAGCACAATTACTTTATGAAAGTCAATACAAGTTCTCATGAACAGCTTGGGAACATTATTATATTGTTGCTAATTTAATGTGTTTTGAGTACCTTTCATACAGCTACTACATTCCCTCTTAGTGTTGGAAGCATAGCCATTAAAATTTACTATTTTGGGGTAAGAATGAAAATGAAACAATTAAGAATGAGCTTATATCTGCAAATGGCTAGAAAGAGCTAATAAATTTCAAAATTAAAAGCCAAACAGATAGGCTGGGCTGGTTACTGAATTTATGGAAAATCCATATCTGAAGGTATATTTAAATTAGTGGATTGTCAACAAGCAAATGGTTTCTTTTTACTTAGAAAAATAATCCAAGGTGTAGTAGGCCAGGCAAATCAGGTGAAGTTGAAATGGATCTTGACTTGGTTTTAGCTGAGTTTAGCAACTGTGGATTTATGGCTAAATAAGTGCTTCCACAAAAATCCAGGACAGAGTGGTAAGTTAAAAAAAAAAAAAAAAAAAAGTCTTCCCTTTTGTGAGATGAACCACAAATACTCAAAGCTCTCCATTGACTTGAAAGGAGATCACCACCAAAACACACTAACTGCTTTAAACCTCATTATGTTCTATTTAGATGTGATTTGGGGTTTATTCATTGATTCATTCAACAAACGTTTATAGAATACTTACTCTGCTCTAGATACAGAATTAGGTACAAAGGACATAACATGAACAACGTAGACATGATTCTTGCCCTTACGAAAGTGAGGACTAATATTAAATAACAATCTGTTTCAGAAGACAGGATAAGGTTCACCTCATTTCAGAAACATGTCTATGAAAAAATTGTTATGATAATTTCTGATGCTTAAATTTCTTTTCGCTTTTTGTTGTGCCTTCAAGAGATGATGGGGGGTGTGTGTTTGTGTATATGTGTGTGTGTGTGTTAAAGGCATTTTTTAAAATACATTCTTTGAGATATTGATGATCCCAAGTCCCTTTTGCAGGGAGAAGTTTGTCCCTTAGACAAGATGTAATCCAACCCAAAGATATATATCTCTTTAAAAAACACTGCATTTGCCCACCAGCTCCTAGTAAAGAGACATGCTCCCTGAAGCTTGTCATTTGCCAACTTCCTACATTGTCCCGGAATAAAAAAAGTACTAACATTAGAGGCCAAAATTCCAGCATCAAGTTAAACGATACCACAAGTTAAACTTTGTCCTGAGTAGACTTAGATATGTTCCCTAACCTCTCTGTGCCTCAATTGCCTTATCTGAAGTGAGAAAATAACTCCTATCTTCTGTGGTATCCAGAAGACTAAATGACATAATGCAGAAGAAAGCTCATATAGGCTCCAACCTGTAGACACTGTTGCTGCATCTACCACTTCTACAAACTATCACAGTTACCATGACTACTACCACTACCTCTGACACTGTAACTATTATACAGAAGCCATAAGGGACCTTGATAAAGCAATCCAAATTAGCCCAGAGAACCTTAAACTTGAGCTCATTTACATGTGCAGCCAAGTATCTGAGAGTGCAATTGGAAAATGCACAGGTCAACCGGAAATTCCTAGAAGATCTACAATCCAATGTACCCCATCAGAACTGGAGGGCAGTGGCTCTCTGCAGATTACCTACTTGTATGTACATGGCTTCTGCGAGTAACATCAGATTAAGCCAAGGTTGAAACCAGGCCACTTAGCAGAATGAATACTAAGTGTACCTATCCGACACTGACATATCTAAAGATAAATCAACCTTTCGAAATTCCTCAAAATTTTTGGAATATCTCCCTCCATTCATGTGGACTTGAGGTTTTATTGCTTTATCCCATTCGGTTCAATAATCAAATATTAACTGAGCACCTTCCTTGAACCATGATAGGGGATTAGATTTTATTATAGGTGCCACGGGGACCCAGTTAATATGTACACATATGTACCCAGCACAGCATGCACTCAATTATTCTTAGTTTTCATTTAATTAAAGATTTGAATACAACAAGGCAACTTAAACAGAAATAGAAAACATAAAAAGAAGCAAACCACCAGGCTAATAAAGTCACTGAACTTAAGCATTTCATTTTGTTCTATATATAAACAATTCAGAGCAAGGAATGCATTTTAGTTCTGTCATTTTTTTTTTCTCTCTGTAACACCAGGAGAGAAAGAAAGTTTCACATGACTAATGACTAAAATGCCCCCAGATTCCTCATTCAGAAAGGACCATTTTCTATGTTTGAAGTGTAATGAGAAAAATATCCATCAATGCTAAGCACTTGAGTGTTGCTGTTTCCAACTAATAAATCACAAAGCTTGGTCAATCGGTTGATTCTGAAGCTGACCTGGGAGATGGCCATGCGTCTCTCTTTTTCTACTCTGCCCCACCTTTCTGCACAATCCTGGTCCTCTCAGGCAATTGCCACTGTGGAGAAGGTATGGGTGGGCGTGAGCTCCTGCCTTACTATCTACATCTGTATCTATATCTAGGTCTACATCTGCATACATATATGGGAACCATGGTGTTAATTCTACATCAAATTCCTATTGAATTATAGCCACCACCCCAATTTAACAATGTCTTTTATTATCACCCACAGCTCTATCCTCTCAACACAACCCAGTAATGTCAAGATTCACTGGTATAGAGAAAGTTAGGAAAGGTATTTGACCATAATTCCAAGCGACCTGGGCATTAGCATTAAAGTTTAAGGAAGTCACCCCTGCTGTAGCTTGCCCAAAAGCCGTGGGAAGAGTCATTTAAATTGGGAAGGGAAAGAGGGGTTTGAAAAGAAATCAAGCCCTCCTTGGGCATCAGTTACCTGGTAAACAGCCCATTGTCTCCACTTAGTTTATGCACATCCCCTTCCTCCTACTAATTCCAGCTCAGAAAATAAAACCAAGAGACTGGAACTGAGCAAAAAACAAGAGGCAAACTTGATTTAAGCTTCGATTTTCCATGTAACACAGCTTGAAAATAGCAAGCTCTATGACTCCTTGAGGGGATAATAAAGAACGTGATGCATTTCTCTGAAGGCTCAGAAAAAAGCCCTCCCAGCACAGCACTTGGCTCTATTTTCTAGAAATTGTGAAGAAAACACCTTTTACATCCCTGCCGTTATTTTTCCACAACTTTCTAGAAATGCCCACTAAGCAACAGCTAAAGGATAAGACTGTGGTCTAGGCTGAAAGTTAGTTGGGTAAGCAGGTATTTATCACCTACTGTGTGCATTGTTAGGTGCTAGGCGAGGTTCAATTTATAGTAGAAAATGAAACATTCTTCTCCCTAGAGAAGTTAAGTCGGGGTGGAGAAGCATCATCTACGTGCATAAATGCAGAGATTAAAAGAGATCAGCACAGAATCCAACACTGGAGCATCACACAAGGTCTCCATGTAGTAAAGACAAAGATGGTAGGAAAGAAGGAAGGTGACAGGAAAGGCATCACAGGCCGGGCAAAGGCTGGGCAGGCTCAGAAGAAGGGGTAGTGTTCTGTTGGTGGGATTCTAGGCACTATCTGGGGGCTACCAAACCTTGCATTATAGAGTTGATCTATCTACTGTCACACAAAGCTAGATATAGACTTTCACATCCCAGACTCTTGCTATCTGTCTTTCCAAGAACCTATCGAGACCTGTCTCTGGACCACAAAATTCATACCTACTCAAAAATCTCAGGGTGAGTAGAAATGGGCACACTCCAACAAATGCAGACTGTGTATACTGGTAAAAATTACCCAGGTCAGCAGAAAGGTTGGTAATTTGGCAGGATGTCTTTAAAACTTCAAAAATGTGTCTTCTTTGACTTCATAATTCTACATGGAAGAATTTATGTTAAGGGAAAAATAAGGCTGTGCATGAAGATTTAGCTCTATTTTTATATGTGTAATGAAAAGTTTGAAGCAACCCAAATGACCAACAACCATAAACTAGTTGAAGAAAATTATGCTCCCTTGATATGGTGAGGTATTATTTAGCTATTAAAACTGAAACAGACAAATGTGCATTGGCAAGAAAAGATGTCCATGACATATTAAGCATGTCACAAAATTTTATGTATGATAGTATTCTAATTTTGTAATTAAAAGGTATGTAACACACACACACATACAACCCACACTATTATGCGTCCTTGTGTGTATATCTCTAATTGCAGATACGATGGAACACCAAGGTGGTTATCTCTGGATGGTGGGATTGAGGGAGCATTTTATTTTCTTTTTAATTATCTTCATTTTATAATTTTTATATGATTCACATGTATGGCTTTGGACATTAAAAAATTTCAAAAATCAAACTCTCAGGGGAAAATAATGGATGAAATAAACCTAAGAGCCACAACAATGGGCTCACAGTATGGTCTTTGGGGACTACAGGTTGATGTATGACTATAATTCAACAGCAGGCAAAAGTGTGGCAGCAAAAAGGAAATGTATTTTGATTATCAATCAGTCGGCTTGGTCATTTTATCCAAGGCACACCGAAGACGGCCTGCAAAATAAAGTCCACAGCCACCTGAGCTCAGCAGGCTTAACTGTCTTCAAGTTATTGCTCATGAATCAAATAAAGACAAGAGCAGGACACACCCAGCAGGTCTAGTCATGCATGAAGGGTGCAAGGGGAGGCTCATGCTTGCCTGACTTTGGCAAAGCTCCAATTGCACCACTTATTCTCTGTGTGAACAGGTGGGGCCTCAGAGGATAATGGCAAGGTCCCCCAGAACCCAGCTGGAGCCTTAGTGGGATGAAGTGGCACCCTCGGAAAAGTGACACTGTTACTACCCAACTTAATAACAGTTTTTAGGCGAACGATAGAAAGCACACTGAAACCACATTACCTACTGAATAGGGAAAAATAAATAAATAAAGCAGAGTTTATTAACTGGTGGAGGAAATGATTATAAGGTAAATTAAAACAGCCCAGGGAAATGGAGACGAGGACATATTAAGGAAGAAAGAAATATGCTATAGCCAAAGAGGGGACATAAAATGAGGTGGGCAAGGGGCAGGCTGCTGACAAGGAAGTGGAGAGGAAACTCCAGTGCCAAACACAACGTGAAAACTCACTCATGGTTTTCTTAATACCACAGCAGGCAAGGCGGGAAATATTTAATAGAAGGTCATGCAAATATTGTCAGGAACTGCAGAAATCAGAGTCCTGATGCGGTCCAGGAGCAGCACAGGAAGGGATGGATGCCTTCACCAGGAAGAATCTACCAGAGGGTTAGTAAAGCGCATGACACAGGCCGCTCAGAGAAACTAGATGGCTGTCTGCCCGCCAGGGAGGGAGCCCAGGGATGTAGCCCGAATTCCAGTGGAGAAATAGACCCTGTGGAGTCCAACTACCTGTCGATGTCTTCCAAGACCTGAGGGCTTGCTTTTCTTTCATAGCTACTTCCAGTATCTAGAGATTCTCTGGAGACAAACTTTGTCCCTAAAAGTTACCTCAAAAACACTAGTTCCACTCTGTCAAGGGCTGATTATTACTTTGGATATTTAGATGTGCAAACTCCTACTCCATGTGACATATCCCCAAGCTAAGCATTTTGTCTAAGACTGTTGGTGAAAGTAATGCTATTCATACCCCAGCTATATCCGTTGCAGCATTTATCTATTTGGTTTGGGGGACATCTTACTTTCTGTACTTTTGCCAATGCCTACCTTGTGAATAATTCCCCGGTCCCCTCAACAACTAGGCTCTTTTGCAACCATGAGCCTTTGTGGATGACAGGATGAGCTCCCTGTTTCAATCGCCTGTCTTCATCTTGCTAACTCAGGGACTAAACCCAGGTGGCATTTCTTCTCAGGACACTTCCCTGCCAGCCCTTCCCTTGATCTGGGTAGGGTTCCGCAGTGACCTCCATAACTGCCTGCCACTACTGGACTGACAGCTCCTTGAAGACATAGATCAAGCCTTTTCCCACTTTCACATCTGTTCACCAAGCTTAGAGGCTGGCTCAATAGATGGTGCTCAATAAATGTTTGTTAAATGAGTGAGCAGTTGAGCATCCAGTTTCCTCTCAGGGCCATTCTGTCTCAGGGAAAGGACAGCTAAGACATATTCTTGCACGAGTGGCCTCCTACCCTTCCCAAGTTACTAGGTAGATTTCATCTTGACCTCCTTGCTATCATTCATTGGTTTAGCTTGTACTGAGTACTCACTGGGTGCAAGGCCTGCCCTTGGCATGGTGGGTCCTGAATGTCCTGCCCTTTAGTTTATAGTTTATAATGTAATCCTAAACTTATGACTCAGCACTCATGCAGAGTTTAAATATTAGCTCCCATTTATTTAGCTACTGCTACTAACCTCCTGTGGGTCAAGCTCCCTTGACTTCCCCTGGGGCCGTGCCAGCCTTCATGATCATTGCAGCCTCCTGGTTTCTGGTGGTTAAGCCCTGTCCCTGACTTCTATCACTTTGGTGTTCCTCCATAAATGGAATGTCTAAAAGAATCATTTCTCCCAAACATGCAGCATTATCATGTTCTTTTCTAGATAAGAAAACTAAGGTACATAAACACTGCAGAACTCACAAGAGGGCACGTGGTTAGTCAATACCAAGCAGGTATCGGAAAACCTGTGTTTTCCCAAAATAGCAGAATGCCACTCTAACTACAGGCCTCTCTCAATTCTGTCCTTGTCATTCCTTTTAAACATCAAAAAAAAAAAAAAAACCCTCCAAAATACAGTGCAATAGCTGTCACAAGACAGAATAGTTGGTGCTAAGAGCCAAGCTAGTGGACCAGGTAATAACAGCTCTGTGTCCTTACATTGGAGAAGTCATTTTGGGCAAGGGATAAAGCCAGTCTCTTTATAAACTAGTTTATGAACTCTGCACTTGGTGTTACATTGTCAGGAGAAAAGAGAAGGACTTCAAATTGTTTCAGAAGGAAACAGATCAATGCTGGGTCCCCGGGAATGGCGTTTGATTTGTTGCATCTTCACAAAAATGAATGTCCATGTAGAGCTGCTATTACTAGACATTCAAAGGCTTTCCTTGGAAAAACCCGCACAGCTTAAAAGCAAGCCCAAACCCTTGAGCAAGCTGCCATCAAGCAAATATTTGAGAGGATATAAAGCAAATGTGTTATTTTCTCAATTTCTGGCACGATCACAGCCCTGCCAGCCAATGAACACATTTCACTCTGCTGCTTTATATTAATAGAAGGAACAAGTGATTTGACCTGCCTGCTATTGAAGCAAGACTCTACTGAACAGCATGTTCAGCCATGTGCATAAACGAGGCTCTGCATATACATCCTATTGGATTAGTTTGGGTTCTCTGAGAAGCAAATGCCAACATGGGATTGGATGTGCAAGAGATGTATTGGAGAAAATGTCAGTGAGGGAAAATGGAAAGGGAACAGGTGAAGGCTGGGAGAGCTATCAGGCCACAGTACAGGTCTGACCCATTAGATGGAGAGAGGGAAGGAAAAAAATTGGGGTGAAATGTCCTCAACTGCTATGCAGTCAAAGGAAGCTTTCCTCAGGCTGTCAGGTAGCCCTTGAACCAAAATTGCCCATCAGAGGAATTCCACATCTTGCAGAAATGGGACTGCATCTGGGTCCCTGGGGTGCTCAGCCACTGGCTGAGAACAGCCTGGAGAAAGTATGGGGAGGTGACCAATGAGGGAGTTTGGGAGCTGTGGGCCACTGTGAGCCAGACTTTCTCAAGGACATAATTTATTACCCCGCCCCTTAGGCTCTTCCCCTAACAGGGAGCCAGGATGATGATTTTGGTCTCGGGGTAGAGATGTCAACTAGGACCTCTGTCTAACTGTCCTCAAAATTTCTAGTCATTCCCCTTTCCCCAGTCCACAGTCATTCAAGTAAATAGCCCCTGGCCCCTTTAGTAGGGAAGAGCTAGAGAAATCATGGTGCTCATACTTTCCATGGTTGAAGAGTTTTGGATCTGAAAATTAACTCAGATCTGGAAACTTGGCAAGGAACTGGGACTTTCTTTTGAGGGCGGGGGTGGTGAGCACACTCAGCTTCCAGTTTCTCCATTTCTGCTACTTTGTTGTTTTTGTTGTTGATGCTGATATTACACAGTGTTGGGTGCTGCAGATGTTTGCTGCAGGAACATCATGTTCTAGTTCCCACCTCCACAGCTCCCTAAGGGTTAAGCCTCCATGGCTGCCACTCTGACCTTGCCATGATAACTGTGGTTTTCTGCTGCCCAGAGGTCACGCGCTGTACCCTGACTTCTATTGCTCCAGGGCTCCACCATCCCCATGGAGATCAGCAGGCCCATCCCTGTGGCCATCTATCCTGCCGTCATTCCTGGCCTGCATAGGAGCCACCACTCAACTTCTTAGTGAATTTGGTGCCCCTCTCACTGGTATGTTCCTCCTGACTTTGGTGAATGGTGTGACCTCTGAACCCTAGCAAGGAACGAAGTCCTCTAGTAGGTTATCTGGCCTCACATAACATACACATTCCAGCAATCCCAGGGTCTTTATTCCTTCTCCCACTGACTACCAGGGCAGCTCAGGCATTTGGCTTTGCTCAGCATCGACCATCATTTTATCCAGGTTTCTATGAGCCACCCTAGCCAAGAATTTGCTCCATCCCCCCGGGTTCTAGCCAGAGTATTCAGTCTGTGTCCCAAGGAAGTGCTCCCAAGTCAATGAATTTTTGCTCATCCTGTCTTATATTCTGTCCCCCTTGATGAAACATGCTCAACACCCAATCCCTGGCTTCTGCCAGTATATTCTAGCTAATTCTTGCTGCTTTTGGGGGGTACAATTTCTTTGCTCCCTAATTAGGCCCAGTATGTTCCTGGCCAAATTATGCTCAGATTTAACCTGAGTTATGAGCCTGACAGCGGAAGTGTGGGGACAGCTTTTGGGAGGGGGAGGCTAGTTGCTTCATCGAGGAAGGGCATCAGCAATGTCTTCCAGCACAAAAAGTAGATGATCTCTGCAAACTCTGAGGGCTCAGGAGGGAGATCTGCAGAACTAACATCCTCAAAGGTATCCATTAAAATTTTCTCATCCAACATTTCAGGGTTCCAAGTTTTCCCATTAAGGACCTGGTCTTAGCAAGAAAGGTCCACCTTGATTGACCATTTAAACATCTCTGGAGGGAGCCACAACAATAGATCATACCTGCAATCATAGTGTTTTAAGAGACTTAACTGGGAGGATCACTTGAGGCCAAGAGTTCAAAATCAGCCTGGGCAATATAGCAAGACCCTGTCTCTACAAAATAAAAAAATAAAAAATAAAAAAATATTAGCCAGATACAGTGCCATGCACCTGTAGTCCCAGCTATTCAAGAGGCTGAAGTGGGAGGATTGCTTGAGCCCAGAAGTTCAAGGCTACAGTGAGCTATGATCACACCACTACAACTCAGCTTAGATGACAGGGCAAGACCCTATCTCTAAAAATAAAAATAAAATAAAATAAAATAAATAGACCTGAGCTCTGCAGGTCTAACTATCAGATCTTTAGTCTGATGCTCAGCTGTGTCCACTCCACCCATGCAGGAGATAAAGGACTCTTTCTAAGGTATCAAGGAGGCACTTACACACTTAATGTTTTACTGCTTATTAATGGAAGTTTCTCATCCCCCTTCAGAACATCTCATCCCTCGACAGGACATCAATCCAACTTAGCAGCTAACCCCTCTGTCTTTGCAGGCATTGTTGTTTCATATATTTCAAATAAGCTATCACATGTCCAAGGGAATCCCTCTCCACCGGGTGGTCTTTCCAAGTTACTTTAGTGAAAACTCTAGCAATTGGGGTGACCCCCTTGTGCCAGAGACTGCCAGTGCCCTACAATCCACTCAGACTGACCTCCTATTTGCTTGCCACTCAGTGAGAGAGATAGTCCCAGACCCCATATTTTACTGCCTGTGTCCTTAGACCATTCCTGGCACCACTTGTGTTAGTCCTGGTTTTCCAGAAAGTGATACCAAGATGGGGTTAGATGTGCAAGAGATTTACTGGGAAAAATGTCTGTGAGGAAAACGGGGAGGGAACCAGAGACAGTGGGGAAAACCATCAGACTGCAGGGCAGTTCTGGGCCCTGTGAAGGAGAGAGAGAGAAGTGGGTGAAGAAGGAAGTCTCAGACTGCAGCACAGTTCTGAAAAGCTTCAACCAGGCCAACAGGGAATCTCAAACCACAGTATCTCATCACTAGTCACTAGCTGAAGTCAATCATTGGCTGGAGCCATCCATGGAAAGTGAGGCTCTGTGGTGGTGGATCCAGAGAGAAGACCTTAGTCAATGGCTTTCACTGCATCAAGGACTCTGAATAGCAATTTGCATAGTCACCAAACCTATCTGCTGCAGAGATTTACTAGAAAACACGGAAAGAGGTTCCAGTATCTAGCAGAAAACCAGGGGACAAGCACAACTGAAAATCAGGCAAAGACACTGGTTATCATTTTAAAAACTGCTAAAAATATCTAAGTGCTTGTGGTAGGCAGAACCTGTTGCTATGTTACATTATATGGCAAAGGTATTCTTGCAGATGCAATTAAGGTTACCAATAATTGACTTTTAGCTAAATCAAATGGGAAATTATATGGGCAGACCTAACCTAATCATTAGCTGGGTGGGCCAGAGAGTTTTCTTAGTCAGTAGCAGAAGAAAGAGAGAGTAATTTAAGGTAGAAGGGGATTCATCACTGCGGTGATGTGCGCAGGGTTGCGAGGAGTCCATGGAAAGGCACCGCAAGCAGCCTCTAGTAGCTGAGAGCAGCCTCCAGCTGGCAGGCAGGAAATTGGGACCTCAGTCCTATGTCACAAGGAACTGAATTCTGCCGACAACCTGGATGAGCAGATTCTTCCCCAGAGCCTCAGAGGAGACTGTAGCTACCTGGAGACACCGTGAGTATGAGAGAGCAGAGGGCCCAGTTGAGCCACACCGACCTTCTAATCTGAGAAACAATGGGATAATAAAGTGGTATTGTTTTAGGCCGCTATGTTTGTGGTGATTTGTAATAAAGCAATAAAAAACCATCATACCCCTTCCTCACTCCCCCACCAAACACACAGCATGATGGATGGATGGGTGGGTGGCTACATAGATGGGTGGGTAGATGGATGAGTAGGTAAATAGATAGGTCATGATTATCACAATGCTTTCGAAAGCTTTTGTCCTCAAACAAGTTGCTAAAGTTCTCAATATAATTTTGTAATTTCATATAATTTTCATGACATGTAAAAATTATATGAAATTCAAACATCAGTGCCCATAAAGTTTAACTGGCACAGCCATGTCCATTTGTTTAGGAATTGTGTCTGCTTTGGCACTGCAATAACAGAATAGAACAGCTATGATAGAGACCATAACATCCATAAAGCCTAATATATTTGTTACCCATGACAGAAAAAGTCTGCAGACCCCTGCTCTATATCCTCTTATCACACCACTTAAATGAGTAGAAAATGTCCAATAGTGAACCACGGTGGCTTCCACTGTCAAACCTAATGAAAGGAGATCTAGAAGCCAGGTTTTCCCACTGCTGGAACTTATGGGCAGACAAGAGTAGCTGAAGATCTGTAAAAAGTGGTTCCACTCTCTTTTTTTCATGTCTAGGGTTATTTATGCTACTTCAATTATTATTACTATATCTTCAGTCCCAGAGATGAAGTTAGGAGAAGGGGTGAGAAGGAGAAGCAGAGAGCTGGAAAGGCAGATGCATGTGATAAAAGGAGCCCTGGTCACACTACAGAAGTGGAGGACGGGCAGAGATGAGGAAAACTATTTGTGAGAATGAGAGAGAGAGAGTTAGGAAGCCCAGCACTTTCAATGGGCTCCTTGGAGACCCTCTGAGAGATGATGTAGAATCACACAAATGGCAAGGAATCCTGGCCTCATTACTTATTACTAGTTAGCACAGTTGTTTTAATGACACCAAGCCCCAATTTTCTCAACTGTACAATCTTAAAGGAGGGGTCCTTCCTATTAGGGGAGAAACTCCCACATCACCCTGTACCTCCACAGTATGGCACGTTTGAGTAGATGCCCATGGGCCCATGGTCCTCACTAGCACTATGTGCTTACCTTGTAAACCCAGCACCTCGCCTAGTATCTGTTCATTGGTAGGCACTTGATAAATATTAGCTGAATAAATAAATGAATGCTATGAGAATTACATCAGATGGGTGTGAAATCCGACATAAGTTAAAGCACCTAGCCCAGGACCCAGGACATCCAAATGGCTCGATACGTGTTAGTTTCTTTCATCTGTGAAAGAAGCAAAATCAACTTGCCCTTCCACTTGCTAGCTGCTGCAATTTCACAAGCTTGTCATGCTAAACACCAAAATACCACCTGCTGAAGTTTCATAAACCCCAGGGAAAAGGATAGAGTCAAAAGCTGTTTCCTTGATAAATTACCCTGGGTGTTCCTTTCAAAAGCTGTTTGCAGATGACATAATCATACATAAGAATAGACTTGTATTCGTGGGCTACTATTCTCAGATACAATGACTTATTTCCTAGAGAAAATTGAAGAAGGAAAATACATGTCACCCTTTACTGCAATTCCTCATGGAGAACCAACATTCTCCTTTTTTGTTGTTTTGTTGTGTGTTTTTTTTTTTAACAATAAAAATGTTGAACGCAACGATCAGAAAGTTGTAACTCACACAGCCTAGTCTCAGTGTAGCGAGGCTGAAAGGATAAGTGCAGCCACTAAAAGAGATTTCAAAATAACTTCCCATTCTTTATGTGCATTTCCAGACCCCCTGCAGACCACAGCAAACTTCTTTAAAGTCCTCCTTTTCCTTCCCCCATCCTCTTCCTTCCCAACTGCAGCTGCTCCCAGACCTACACAAGTGAGAGAGAAAGACACCTGGTTTGTACTTGTTTTAAAGGCACAAGGAGGTTCTGAAAGACGAATGGCTTATCCTCCCCCTATCAGCTGGGAGACTCTGGGAAAACTATGTAACTTTCCCAAGCCTCAGTTTTCTCATCTGCAAAATGGGGATGGCAATGCCTATATCACAGAACTATTGCAATAAACAAATGTATTAATGAAAAATATATATAAAGCACTTAATTCATGGCACTCACCAACTAGTCATTATCATTATTGTCATTACAAGTTATATTGATGATGTGATTTTAGAATCACTCATGTCATCTAATAAATGCTGCCATTGATTGAGAGCTTATGATGTGCTAAGCACTGTCCTAAGTGTTTTTTTCCCCATTGTCTGGGTTATCCTTGCAACAGTCCTATGAGAGAGGAAGGTTTATAATTCCCACTTCACAGATAAAGAAACTTGTCCTAGTTTACACCAAGGGTGACTGGCAGAGCTGGGATTTGAACCAGGCTGTGTAGCTCCAGAAAGGGGCACTCGACCACTAGCATGGACTGCTCGCCTTTAAAATGCCATGATAATTTTATAGTCCAGAGACACTCACAGAGACAACAACAACCAATCAGGAAGGAAAAGATGTTCTAACAGTAGTAACAGATTTTCTTTTTAAATGTTTACAGTCTTTGGCTCTGATTTACAGGAAGGTTAGCTCCTCTTCTTGGACAATTGGCCACACTTCCATAAATTCCCAATAAATATTCATTTTATATAAAGAGAAAAAAGGATTATACAAATTATTTTGTGTATTACAATGCAATATAATTAGGTTAAAAAACGCTAAGAAAAGCCACAGAATAAAAGTGAAAGAAAATGTTCCAAAATATTGATAATAATTATCTTCTAAAAGTGATTACCACTCTATTGTCTATTTTCCAAATTGTCTATATTTTCCTATATTATTTAAAGGAAAAAAATATTATTTTATAGGATGAATACTACATGTTTTATCAGTGCTTTGCACAGAAACCAGCATTTCCCTTATTATCTAAACTATACAGTGAAGGCCAATTATGCTTGTTTAAATACTTCAAAGTTCCTTTAAACACATAAAAAATTAACATTTTTTCCTATTTAAATTCAATAGGTTATTCTCTTCCACTTTTCACATGTGCTAGTTTAAGCCTGACATTTAGAAACTGCCTAAAACTGTTTCTGTGAATGGAATCCTGCCAAAAAATAAAAGTCTATTTTCTCTCTGATTTTATGCCATTGGACTATTTTGCCATCTCTTGTCCAGGTGTTCTACAAAATTCTTGCATCTGTTTACTAACCATTACCATTGTGCTAAATACTATACAAACATCACACTGAAAATAGAGACCCATGAACTATACTAAATGTCATTCCACAACAGACCTAAAAGCTGGCCAACTCCTCACACTTAGAAAGCTTTAAATACTCATTTTCTAAAATGTGCCAAGTGTGGTGCTAGGTACTTTCTCGAACAGTTAATATCCTGAGAAGCCTGTTGTATTAGTCAAGATTCTCCAGAGAAATGGAACCAACAGGATACATGGGGGTGGAGGGAGATTTATTTTAAGGAATTAACTCATGTAATTTTGTACTTGTGAAGGTACAAGTCCAAAGTTAGCAGAGTAGGCCGGCATGCTGGAGACCCAGGGAGAAGTTGCAGTTTGAGTCCAAAGGCAGAATGCCTTCTTCCTTGGTGGAGATCAGCTGTTGTTCTGTTAAGGCCTTCAACTGATTGGATGAGACCCACCCACATTATGGAGGACAATCTGCTTTACCCAAAGGCCACCAATTTAAATATTAATCTCATCCAAAAACCCCCTTCATAAAAATATCCAGGATAATGCTAAACCAAATACTCGGGTACCATGGCCCAGTCAAGTGGGACACAGAAAATTAATCATCACACCTGTGATGCCAGCCAAGGTTAAGAAATGAACCACAAAGCAACTTCACCTCCCCTTACTAAACCCTCATCTAGTTGCCATTTATTAATATTTTCAAAACCCCTGTGTAATCTGTTTTTATTGAGAAAAATAAAATTCCTGAATGCAAAATTTAAACATATGAAAAGAAAGCTGTCAACACTGAAACATGAAAAAAATCTCATTAATTAGATTGATTCTCCCCAAGATCCATTATAGAAGAAAACCAGAATTATTAAATATTCAAAGATAAACCAGCCTATTCAGTACAGCTAAACATTTCACCCTAAACAAGATCTTCACATATTAGCATATCAATATCCTTCAGGATCTGCTTTAATAATCAGATTTAAACAAACAGTAAACAGCACATGGATTATTGGTATGGAAATACACACCGAATGAATTTTCAAATAATGTGTTCTAGGAGGAGATCAAGCATGTCTCATGCAGCCTAGTTTTAATTACTAATGAATGTAATTTTTAAAGCCTGTGTCTGGCTTCTAGAGTAGATTCTACATTAACAAGGTCCAAATTATTAAGGTTCTTCTAAGTAGCAAAAAGGCAGGGTTTGTCTAACAATTTCAGTGGGCCTTTGGACTTTCTTTTTGCTTTTAGACACAATACTTTCCATTAGTGTAATCCCAGCAACGAGGTTAGAAAATGTCCCTTGTCTTCCACAGTGAGGGATGTTCCTTTTAGTGTGGTCAATAGAAGCCTTGAAGGGAGGAATATTTCAGAAGAACATACAAGCTAATGCCTAGCACAGGACCCAAATAAATGCCCGCTGGACTGGAGTCTGAGTTTCACAGAAGGCCAAGCTGAGGAACAATTTGCAGGTTGATTCAGTGCAAGACAATTTTCTGATAGGCTCCAGAGAGAGACAGCACATTAGGGGGGCTTATCAAAGGCGGAGTGAGCAGTTATTCTAACAATAAAACTAGATTGATGGAGTCTCCTTCCAAAGAAGATTCATTTCTAAAATTCCAAAGTCCTTCCACAAACATGACTTTGTTCACGTGTAGTTTTGAGGTCCCTTCTTTTTACTACCAAAGAGATAGGCAAATGAAAAATTCTTTGAAATCTTTTAGTGCATTTCACATACAAGATGTATCTAGTCTTACTTTTCTGCATCACCAGGCTTAATTTTTTTCTTTGATAGCCAATCATCTCCATTCAAGACTCTTGTTTTCAATGGCTTCAGATAAATAGCATACAACAGAATCATTATAGGTAGCTACACTCCTCGATTTCAGCCTATCCCATTCCTCATCCTTTCTGCCTGGAATTGCATTGTTTGAGAATTAACCTCACATTTTCCTTATAACTTATGTCAGCGAAGAGCCTGGGGTTCCATTTCCTACGGGGAGGAGCTGGAGAAACAGGGTGTGGTTGGAAATCCTCTGCAGTAATTCCACCTCCCAATGGGGCTCAGAGCTGAACACCTTTGAACATATTGTTCAGACATTTATATTTGTTCAGAAAGGCCCCCAAAATTCAGGAGCAGGCGTTTCCTGGGAGTCCTCCTGAGGCAATGAGCAGAAACCTTAATAGTGAGTTGAAGGAGTCAGGAAAACCTGGTTTTAAACCCTTAATTTGGCACTTAGTAGACCAGGTTTCTTAGGCAAATCGCAGCCTCAGCTTCCTCACTAGTGAAATGGGATGATTCCGCCTGCCTCGTGGGCACAACTAGAGAGGATGTAAACATCAGCCCCCAACGGGTGTCCGTCACATAGCAGGCGCTCTGTCAATGTTGGCTTCCCAATATTAGAAAAGGAAAAAATGTCAGCTGTAGAATTCAGATAGTTTGAGACAATGGCTGTAGGATGAGATATCAAAAACAACATAAATAATTTATTTCCCATATTGGTGCAGTTTTTTTTTATCAGAAGTCTGACACATTCTGTTTTAATAAAGAAAAGAAAGATAACTATTCAAACTGGCTGTCTGTGAATTCAGCTCGGCTTAGTCCCTGAAGGTCCAGACCATGCCAACTCAGAAAGGCCCGGGCACCTCAGGGATCTTTCTGCACAAGCAGCAGAGAGGAAGATGCATGTGCCCCCTAGACAGGGGCCAGAGAGCCTTTGGAAAGCCCCTGTTAGTGCTGGTGGCCAAGGCTCAGCTCTTCGCAATGTTCTACCAGGGCACCCACCTCTCCGCTGTAACTGACCTTCCTTCACCCCACAGGAGATTGCTAAAGAGCCCCAGCAGCTCAGTTCCAAGTAACACTAAAAGGCTTCCACCAAGAGGGCTAAGAATGTCAAAGATCATGCAAACGTGGGCCTCCACTGGTCATTGGGACAGACAAGTCTGCCCGACTACTTCTGATATCATAGCTAAAGGATCATCCAGCAAACAAATCCCCAGGAGGGAAGTGGCTCGCACACTCGCTAACACCAAGCAGTCAACTGTGCAGAGGTGAATGCTGATATTCGCTTGATGTGTTTCTGGCAGCTACTCTGTGTAATGCCTTCAAAGACTGTGATGACCAAATGCCACAAGGCTTCCTCAGAAATGCACCATGGACCCAATAAACACATAAACAATTTGACATTTGTTTGACATTTATTGGCTTCCCAGAGGATTGTGGTATAGAAAAGACAGACCACTTGAATTTTAAACAGTATCCTATTGACACAGTTTGGGTTATTGTTTAAAAATAGTTGTATCCATGCACTCTGCCGCCAATACAAGTCAAATCAAAGAAATGAGTGTGAAGGAACCACACACTTGGATTTTGGCAGATGCTTGAGGGTTGATGGGGACAGATACCCATTTCTTCCCTGTGAGATGGAGAAGCAGTGCTACCGAAGGGAATTCCTCCTCCAGGAGTCTGGCCATCTGTCCTGTAAGAAGGAGCCCACTGCTCTAGAGGTTTAACAGCATCCAGTTCATTTGGGGTGAATTTAACAAACTGCATTAGCCAGTACATAAAGGTTCTCCTTTGATACAGGTGACGGTTATGCTATGGATTACTGACATTACTTTGGGGCACAGAGTCATGCAACGTTTTTCCATTGGAACCACCTGCACTGATAGTTAACTTAAAACCCTGAAGGAGAAGCACCAGGCTGAGGCATAGATGTGCTTCCTTTCGACATCTTGTACCAATATGCTACAACTGATCCGGGAAGCTGTACCTCATCTTCAAACGGCTGAGCTTTCTACTGCAGCCCTTAAAAAACACTATTTGTAATTGTAACCAGATTGTTCGCCCCAAACACACCATAGAATCTGGTCATAAAGGTAATGTTCTTCTATAAAACAACAGTTTCATAAAATGATCAGAGCCTGGCCCAGTGTCCTAAACACTTACCTACCCCTTAAAGTGTTGAATTAGATTAAAGTGCCACGGGGACATAACTGATGTAATGTTTCAAAATCATAAATGCAGGAGGAGGGATTTTAAAGCTAGATCCTGGAGAGAGTGGAATAATGCAATAAAAGCTGGCTCAAATGCTGAGACTGTGATACTTGATTTATTGTTTTAATATAATGCTGCAAAGGCCATGCTTGAATATACAGCAGTACTTTATTTATCTAATAGCCGCGATCCTAACAATGGGTGTTTAACAACGGCTTTGGACTGGAGATGTTGGCACACACAAATGAAGCTGGTTTCAGGATGTTCCCTGAGAAGGGTAAGAGAGCAGAAAGGAGGCAGTTTAAGAGGTTTGGGAGTTTCAGGGGTACCTGAGAGCCCCTCTGAAAATATAATTCCCCACCTCTCCAGCATGGCTCTGCAGCCGTAAGAACACCCCCAGCCCTGCACAGCTCTGCAAACTGCACACAAGATGAAGGCCCTGGTGAATAATCACCACCCACAGGACTGATGCTGAACTGATGACTCAGAGTCCTCCCTGAAGCTAGTGGTGGGGAGACACAGCAGTAGGGGAAGAGGGCCACACCTACGCCCACGTGCTCCCTGTCTCCATCCTCTTGGGATGCACCAGAGACAATGTGATGAGCCACAGGGCCAAAGCTCAACTTCATTTTGGGAGATTTTTCAAGTTGTTCTATATGGAGAGATGGGGAATTAGGTTTTGATATAGTTTGGATATTTGTCCCTCCAAATCTCATGTTGAAATTTGATCTCCAGTGTTGGAGCTGGGGCCTACTGGGAGGTGTTTGGGTCATAGGGGCAGATCCCTCATGAGTGGTTTGGTGCCCTTCCCATGGTAATGAGCGAGTTCTCGCTCCATTAGTTCATGCAAGAGCTGGTTGTTGAAAAGAGCGTGGCACCCCCTCCTCTCTCTCTTGCTCCCCATCTTGCCATGTGACATGCCTGTTTCCCCTTCCCTTTCTGCCACGAGTGAAGCTGCCTGAGGCCCTCACCAGAAGCAGATGCTGGCACCATGCTTGTTGTGCAGCCTGCAGAACTATGAGCCAAATAAACTTCTTTTCTTTACAAATTACCCAGCCTCAGGTATTCCTTTATAGCAATGCAAACCAGACTAAGACAGGATTGATACATTAACTGACATACGTCTTTCTTGCAAAAATCAAACCTACCACCCGTGAGCTATTTCCACCAGCTCATTATCAGCCTGACCAATGGTGGGGTCCTTTATAGCTTCTCCAGCAGCATGACACAGTGGCTAAGAAAAGCTCTGGATCCAAACCGCTCTCCCTACCAGCCTTGTGACCTTATGCTGATTAGTGGAAACTCTCTGAGCTGCAGCTTCTTCATCCTTCCAATGGGGTTAAGAATATTACCCACCTCGGCCGGGCGCGGTGGCTCACGCCTGTAATCCTAGCACTCTGGGAGGCCGAGGCGGGCGGATAGTCCTGAGCTCAGGAGTTCGAGACCAGCCTGAGCAAGAGCGAGACCCCCGTCTCTACCAAAAATAGAAAAGAAATTAATTGGACAGCTAAAAATATATATATAGAAAAAATTAGCTGGGCATGGTGGCGCATGCCTGTAGTCCCAGCTACTTGGGAGGCTGAGGCAGTAGGATTGCTCGAGCCCAGGAGTTTGAGGTTGCTGTGAGCTAGGCTGATGCCACGGCACTCGCCCCAGGCAAGAGAGTGAGACTCTGTCTCAAAAAAAGAAAAAAAAAAAAA